>QRDG01002126.1:0-35832 GCA_012064385.1 Puccinellia tenuiflora
AAATATTCCACTTGACGGATGGAGAGGATACGACGTAAGATTCGAAGCCTAGTTCAGTGGAAAGGTGATCGAAACATTGTTTGGATTGTTCGAGGGATACGTGAACTCGACTTAGTCGGATTTGATCGGTGGTGTTCTACAGTGGGGCTGAGGTGGTGTGTGTTCGTGACCTAGGAGACTCGGTGGCACTGTAGATGAACACGACGACAAAGCAGGACACTAGGGAGCAAGGTGTGGAGGTGAGCAATTAACGAGTACCAGGTGATGATGTCTATATCGAGATCGGAAGATGGATGAGAGTTGATCACAAAGAATCTGTGAAAGTCGTGAGCCAACTATATATTTGACGCGAAATGACTAAAGGCAGCAGCAAAATTCCTCCAAGTTTTCAGACATGTCATGAACAATTGCGGGGATGTTCAGTTAACTCTTATATGTGGCACCTAATTTGTGAGTTGTTCACTTTCACGTAGATGAAGGACAGGGCCACCAGAGTGACGACACAACAATGTAGTCGGATATGGTGAATTTATGATCATTGCGTGATATCGTTGAACGGATACTCCGAAAAGTTGCATTTGAGATAGAAAATGTTCACATCATAGGTAGTCATGTTGAACTATACTAACCGGTCTTCCTCCACGTCCGCGCAAGAATCGTTGTACTGTGCCTGCCTTCTTTACCCCTACCGATAATACGATTTGTGAGGGTATACATGGGATTAGTATCTCTCTCCCTATTCACAATAAGTGCAAGATTTCTTTGAGAAGAAGGGTCCTCCATTGTTGCTGATGATGGATTGCAGGAATGGAAAACAAAAATTATTTCATTCTTGTTACTCAACATCAAAGATCAAACTATGAAGATGTAAATTTTATGGGATTAGATTTAGTACTCACCAACACCTGAAGTGTAATTAGATGTTGATGAAGTCTGTAGTAGATCCTCGTAGCCATGCCAGAGTACGAGGATGTTGCCGGCTCGCTGCAAATCCCCACGTCCATTCCCGCTCCCACGTACAGGATCACAAGTGTAATCCCTCTACCGTTTAGCATGCGTACATCACTTCAAACTGCAAGCACTCCGTTGTCCAGAACTCATACTCACGATGAAATATCAGCCTTACAATGTAGGTGTAGATATAGATCGTAATTTTTCTATATTAGATCTACGTGTAGAAGAGGTTTTATCAACACATGAGATGAGAGTGAGAGATTGCCACGGAAAAAGGCACCGGGTCAATTGTGTGTCTCCCAAGGGGAGGGTGGAGTGTTTATATAGGAGCAGGGGGAGGGAGGGCCAAACTGACGTAGGGATGGAATCCCTAGGCCGGTCGGCCGTCGCCGCCTCCTAGATTGGATCAGGTGGAGAGTGGGCCCCCCACCTACCCTAGGCCGCCGCCCCTTGACCTAGGTGGGGTTAGGTGGGGGACAGGCCCCACCAGCCCGTGTTGTCGCTGCCACTTGTCCCAAGGGTGGCTTGCCCCCAAGTTTCCTTTGGGCGGGCTGCCCTAGGAGCCTTTTTGGCCGTCCGACCCACTTTGAGCCTTTGGCCTATCATCACCCTTTAGGTCCTTAGATCATTGGGCAGCCCATGTGACTTTCTCGTCCAAAGTTTTCAGCCTATTATTCATCCGATGAATCTCGGCATATCCGATACCTCCTATATTAAATCTCGAAAAAATTCCAAATTAATAATACTTATTTTAACAAGTCCGGACATCGTATGCCCTCTTATTAAATTCTCCAGAACCATTCCATAATTATTAAAACCTATTTTAACGATACGGGACATCACATGTACGTCTGCAATAACAATTCTCGAAACTAATTCTCGAAAAACTTCGATAATTTCACCGACATCATGTCCTCTCTCAATTCATATGGAATGTTTCTTGTCTTTCTCATATCTACATGCCATACATTTTTTCAATAACAGATTGAAGGAACTTAAGCGTATGATCCGGTAGGTTCGGCAATACATAGACATGTCGAATGTTTCCGTACAATAACCAACACCAGAGCCATGGACGTGCATGATGGTTCCTATGTATTCACGAAACGCACAAAGCTTGAGCTTGAACGAACCATCTGTTGTAATGTGATTAATCCCTTTCCTTCACAATACTAAATGGTATCCGATGTGAGATGTCCGTATTCCTGTAATCAAACACTTTGATTACTATACCAGTTAACCTCATACCAATATTACTCCTTTTCTTATCTCGTACTCCGATATCCTTTCGTGACTATATTCACCTTTGTGGCCAGGTGATTGAGTGATATCGTAATAATAGATTAAAGCACCTTAAGTGTGTGACTCGGTAGGTTCGGTAATACAAAGTCATGTCCTGGAACGATTCTGAATAATAACCAACAGTGGAGCCATGGGCGCTCATGATGGTTCATGAGTATACACGAATAAGCATGAAGAGCTTCAACGAACCTTTTCTGTTCCTCGACAAAGTAATCCCTTTGCTTCACGATACTTGAATAATATCTGAGGTGAGATGTTGGCATCCCCGTAATCAACCTCTTTGACTACTATACACATTATCCTCGTAATGATACTATTTCTGTTTTCTCATTCGTATTCTGATATCCTTTCATGACTAAATTTACGCTGTGTTTGGCCAGCCGATTGGATGATATTGTAATACTTTAGAGGGCTCAGAGCTTATCTCTCTATAGTCCGGAGGAGCAAGATCCCAATCTCAAACTATCCAAGTTCCATACATACTTTAGGACATACCCAAAAACCACTTATTATATCATCACTAGTTACGGAATGACGTTAAGTGATAATCAACATATATCTACCAAGTGTGCGGTCACTAGATATTCTCATGGTCTAAGGATTTGTACTTGTGACAACAATACAATGACAACATCCAACGATAATATCTCATAGCAAGGTCATACAATTTGGGTCGATTCAACATCATTGTTCTGCCAAAAATGTACTCTCGCAGTTGTTTAACTTATCTTAGTCCATGATCAGAGAAAACATGATCATCAGACAACCTATGAGCTAATCTTAGAGGCTAGATTAGGAACACTTGTTTGTTTAATTCTCCACACGTGCATGTGAGTTCTCCTTTGAATCCTTTATTCAAGTATCACAACAGTTATAGCATGAAGACATAAACCATAATAATGAACCAAAGTTAAATAATAAGATTTCTTATTGCCTATAGGGCATAACTCCTTCACTGCAGGAACTAACGACACTGGCGCGGAGGTGGCATGGACAACGCGGAGGCATTGTCATTCAGGAGCAGAGGCTGCACACCGGTGAGACAAAGAGGTGGCGCACCGATGAGGGGCAAGACCGGCGACGGCCTGGTCCACGCCTCTATGACGTGAGAGAGTGCGCACGGCCAGGTCGAGCTACCTTGGCTGCTTGAAGAGGCATATGTATGTAGCGCCTGGAAGATGGGGTTAGCAGGGATTGACTCGACCCGCCGACCGCCATGGAACTTTTCGGCTTTGGCCCGCACCCTTGACACATACACGCCGGTCTCCAGTTAGATATCTAGGCATCCTTGAGTAGGCTAAGAAGCAATTGGTCGACGGTCAGGTGGGATGACTGCATGGAATGCCTTAGAGGAGTCCAGTGGTGGCGACTATGACGAATGCTTTCTGAGCACGCCGGTGAGCATGCGTCTTGACAATTTCGGGTTAAATTTTATGGGGTGAGAGGGGGACAGGATGAACATGGTGAAAATCCAGGAGAGAAGGCTACGATATGAACAATGGTGATCGAATAAATATTTTTGAAAACTGTTGCGAAAGAAGTGGGATGATGCAACATGGGGTGAGCTGAGGCAAGAGAATCTGACTCCATCATTCGACAGAAACCTATGATTTTTTGTGAAGTTTCAAATATTATAAATGTATGTGTCCCTCCTCGTCTCGCAACATGTATTATTTTTTTTTTACAATTTTTTGAAATGCCGACCTATGTTTTTTTGTGAATTTTCAAAGTTAGTTGATATGCTGGTAACAACCTAGCATTTTCCCACATACATGTCCATGCCATAATAAATTATAGATATAAGTGTGAATTGACCCTTGAATAGTGATAAGAGTTTAAAGTTCAATCTTGAATTACTATTTGTTTAAATTTTCGACACTCAAAACCGTTTTCTCTACCCAAAGACAGATGATTTAGAATCATGTGGTCTCTGCACACCAAATTGTATATAATGTTCAAGAGGACATATATCACTCAGTCATTAACCAATCTCATGGAAAATATTAATTAAAAATAAGGAAATTTGGGAAAGGGTAAAAAATAAATAAAAGTATTGGAAATTGGGGATGGGTAAATTTGAGCATACGAGAAATTTAAAATGATCATAAAAGAAGGAAGTTAGAACATAATAATAATTGCGACATAAGAACAAAACAAGATTAAAAATAGGTTAAGAGTAGAAATATTATGAAATTGTATTGAGATGCAATGCCATATTCTTTGTAGATAGGCGAAAATAGGGAAATAAAATAAAATCATGAAACTCCATTTTTTTTTACAGAGAACACATATCTGCCATACAACAACCATTCCGCCTTGGGTTAGATGTGTTTGCGCTACGCAAAATGAGAAATTAGAGGGGTGAGTTTCCACTTTGTATTAGAAATCAAGTTAAAAATTAGATCCGAACCAGCAATATAATGTAATTATCTCTATGTTATATGTTGGTTTACTCACTACTGGTATTATTTTTGTTTAACCTCATACTCTCTCCGTATCATAATATAAGATGTTTTAGGTATTTTATACGGACTACAACCGGATGTATATAGGCGTATTAGGTTTGTAGATTCACTCATTTGTTATAAATGTAGTTTGCATGGGAATACCTAACATATTTTATATTATGATACGGAGGGAGTACATGGTATAATATTGGTATGCCTTTGGCAGATTTATTCTTGAAACATCGAAGGTGTTGTGTACTTCTACCCGAGAATGGGCTCATGAATATATAGGGAATGTCTAGGATGCAAGCAACTAGTAATCTTGAAAGTTTATGCCGCGTTAGGCACCGCAGTGGATTACATAATTTCGTTTGCCCCACCCACTTTTCTCTACTTTAGTGTTTATTTGTCAGGCTTTTATCTACTGGTGGTTAATTTTCTATAACATATTGTAAAATAAGCTTAGCGCAATAGAGTTCACAGCAACCCCAAAATGAGCCTTAGTGATTTTTGTGTCCCACCACAAAAGTGCAATTGCAACGAAAATTGCAGCTGCATAAATACAACTAAAACATTAAACAAAAAGGTGCAATTTCCCAAAAAATAGAAATTGCAGAGAAAATTAAACAATAACAATACATGAAAAAGTGATTGAAATTTTACAGAAGTGACTATTTCTTTTAAAAAGTGAATAAAACACTACTGAACAAAAAAGTAACTGCAATTCCTATAATAAATCATGCGCATATGTTTTAGCCATTCCACATTGTACAATATTGATCTTCTTAATACCATTTATGACCCGCCAAGGCCAAATTTTGTTTAAAGCCTGGTTCAGGAGTATGTCACCGGTCTATTAGTGCATGCCTATTACTCCATTGCTACTGTCGTGCAGGCTAATAGGCACGCCACAACTATTGGATCCTTTTTTTAAATTCCGAACAAATTTGTCCGGTTACTAGTGGCGTGGTACTTTACAGAAACGGCACTAGTGATCGTTATACTAGTGGCGTGGCTACGATATGACACACCACTAGTAAGAGATTATTCGTGGCGCGGCCATATTTTACCACGCAACTGCCCACTGATATTTTCCTCAAATACCTATGGTGGGGTAATATTTTAACGCGCCACTAGTAAGGGAAGCCTACAAACACTTTCCTACTAATGTGATGATACTTAATTGGGTGTGTCCTAGTTATGTCAAGAGGTAACCCACGTTCTGATTGTTCGGGTGGCGCTTTAGGAGTCGGCATGTCTGGGTGGGTGGTCTTGCTAGAATGATGTATGTCATCATTTCCTTGTCTTGGTCCTACCCACACCAATGCTGAAATCGAATTTACAATGATAAAAAAAAAAATTATGGCGACACAAACCGTTGAAGATCGTTCTAAACGTAGGCCAAAACGAACTGGTGCATGTAGTTTTTTTTAAAGGGTATAGGTAGTTTATTGAAACCCTTGAATTCGGAATATGGGAAAGTAGCTCCGGGTTGGGGGACTACTCCTTTTATGGGGGTCGCAATGGCTTTATTCGCTATATTCCTATCTATCATTTTAGAAATTTATAATTCTTCTGTTTTACTGGACGGAATTTTGACCAACTAGGTTTCTACTAACTAACATTAGGAAGTCATAGTTTTTCCACCCAGAAAGATCCCGCTATCCGATACCATTTGTGACTCACCGAGCCAAATTTTGTTCCAACCCCAGTTCTGGAAAGGAAGAAATGCATCACACACCTTGCTTGAGATTGCACCGCCAAATTCTCCCAAAAACGTTGACTTGGTACATTGTCGTTATTCGGACCAACAAACATTATATTCTAGTCTAGTGCAACCCAATGTAGACGGATAGTATTGAGATATTAGACTATTAGAGTACGAGTTGTCACCGTGATCCTCAAGTATGAAAGCAAAGTCAAACAAAGGTGCGTGAAAAAAGAAAGGTTTCATGACTTGCATTGCGAGAGAGCACCCATAATACATGTACTGATATACTCCTACACACCATACGCGGCAACCATATAGTCAATCATGAGAGTTTTTGTTGTCAATTCAGTCGAGAAAACATTGTGGCTGCAGACATATTAGGAGGAGATGTTACTTTACTGGAATAATAATTAAGCTTTAGTGTAGTACGTACGTTTGACTTTGGGCAGAGGCAATGCCAAATTGCCAAGTTCACAGATAGTCACCGTTTGACTTCCCCGCCACATCAAAACCACCAGCGCATGTTCGATCTGTGCAGTCACAAGAGTTTTCCGTAACCTTGACCACGCAAGAAGAAGCAGCATACACCACCGTTGGCGAGTGATGAGCTCGCTATCTATCCATGCCCGAGACTACCTCCTCCTATTCTGTCAGTCCCTGCTTCTTCTTCTCGGAACATCTTCCATTAATGCTGCAGACACGTTCGACAGCGGCCGGAACATCACCGACGGCGACGTCCTCGTCTCTGCCGCTGGGTCGTTCACCATGGGCTTCTTCTCCCTCGGGGAGCCACGCAGGACCAGGAGGTACCTCGGGATATGGTTCTCCGTGTCGGAGGACGCCGTGTGCTGGGTGGCCAACCGCGATCGGCCGATCAATGGCAGCACCGGCGTGCTGTCGATCGGTGACGCCGGGAGGCTACTCCTGCTCGACGGCGGCGGCCAGGTCGCGTGGTCGTCGAACGCGGCAGGCGCCGTCGCTTCCTCTGTGGCGCAGCTGCTCGACTCCGGCAACCTCGTCGTTCGCGACAGGGCCAGTAGCCGCCTCCTATGACAGTCGTTCGATCACCATCATCGGCGTGGTCCATGAGGGACACGTCCGGTGGATGCCACCGGAGCGTGGCACTGGACTGCGGGGGCGGCGACGGGACGAGCACGAGCACCACAGATGGGTTTGCGGTGGTGCGCGGCGTGAAGCTCCCCGACACGCGCAACGCGACGGTGGACGCGGGCATCGGACTGGAGGAGTGCAGGGAGCGGTGCCTCGCCAACTGCTCGTGCGTGGCCTACGCCGCCTCGGACATCCGAGGAGGCGCCGGGGCCGGCCATGGATGCATCATCTGGTCAGGTGACATCGTCGACGTCCGGTACGTGGACAAAGGGCAGGATCTCTACCTCAGGCTTGCGAAATCTGAGCTGGGTACGCATCGCACTGACCAAAATGCTCGATTTTTCCACGACAAGTGACGATTTTTATCTTACAAGATTCAGTTTTGGCAATCTCATTCTTAGCCGAAGAAGATGCCAAGGCCAGGAAGATGAGTGTGGCAATCATCGCGACCATATGCGTCTCGGTCGCTGCCGCGGCCATACTTCTCTGCGTGGCATTTATCATTTGGAAGAACATCAGAAGAAGAATCCTACGTGATCGACGCATAGTTCACATGAACACCGATGCTGTTCGTCTGGAAGCAGGCAAGCCGCCGAACGCCACGGTCGTCACCTCCATTGATCTGGCCACCATAGAGAAGGCCACCAGGAATTTCTCCCAGAGGAACGTGATCGGGGAAGGCGCTTTCGGCGTCGTATACAAGGTCACAAAACAACCAAATTACATATCTTACATTGTCTCAACGACGATGGTTGATTTGAGCTTTTTTTTTTTGCAGGGCCAGCTGCCCAAGGATCATCCTCTGTTGGAAGGGTTACCCGGGAGGGAGGTGGCTGTGAATGTTAGCCTTTTAATCTTGATTAGGTATCTGCATGTTTATTTTCGTTGCATATAGTTTAGTTAGTTAGAGCTGTTGGCCGGTGAAGCTTCTGTGCGCAAACAATGGTGAGATGCCAAGCTGACGGTGGCAAGGCGTGATGCTGTGCTGTGCGATGCAGCACTTGCGCGGAGGAAGGAGAAGGCCTGCATGCTCAGCCGAGTGTTTCAGCAAGTTCAGTTAGTTGGTTAGCTAGTTGCACGCAAGTGGTGGACCTGAGCTCGTGCATGCAATTAGTGGGTGAGTGCATGCAGGTCGTGGTGTTAGTGGCTAGCGTGGTACGAGTGCGTGTGTGTGTGTCAGCCTATTTATTCAGAGTTGTATGCATGTTTGCTTAACAAGAGAAATACAGAGAGAAGAAAAGGTCGGTCTGTGCGAGGCAGCCGACGCCAAACTTCTGTGTGTTCTGTTCGTGAGTGAGTTGAGTGATTCAGCTAGAGGTAGAAGAAAGGAGCTGAGAGATTCAGCTTCTACATTTGGTATCAGAGCCTCCCGCTCTTGGTTCCTGTGGTGATGGCGCAAGCAGGAGACGAGGCAGCCAAGGCGGCGGAGCTGGAGAAGAAGATGGCGGAGGAGGAGTCGTACACTCCACCAAGGGCGCAGCTCACCGACGGCAGCGGCAGCAGCGGCGGCGCGCTTCGCGTTGTGGAGCGCGTGGTCCGGCAGAGCTCAAGCATGGTGCAGGTGCCGATGCTCACCCGCACCAACTACTCCGACTGGGCGCTCGTGGTGCAGGTGCGGCTCGAGGCGCAAGGATGGTGGGTGGCGATCGAGCCGGGCGTCTGCGACTACCACGCCGACCGTGAGGCCCTCGGCCTCATCCTCCAAGCGGTGCCGCCGGAGATGCTGCGCACACTGGCTGTGAAGAAGACCGCGAAGGAAGCTTGGGACACCCTCAAAACCTTGAGGTTGGGTTCCGAGCGCGTCCGCGAATCAAGGGCGCAGACTCGCCGCACCGAATTTGAGAATATTCGGTTCAAGGACGGCGAGAAGGTGGAGCAGTTCGCGATGCGCCTCAACGGCATCATGCACGATCTGGAGGTCCTCGGAGATGGCGTCTCCGAGCACAAGGCCGTGCCGAAATTCCTGCGCGTCGTGCCGCAGCGGTTCCGGCAGCTCGCCCACTCCATTCAGCAGCTACTCGACCTCAAGACCATGACCGTTGAAGAGCTCACTGGGCGCTTCGTGGCTGTGGAGGAGAGCCTCGATGCTGATGAAGAAGAAGGTGGGCAGCACGGTGGCAATCAGCTGCTCCTCACGGAGGAGCAGTGGAGAGAGCGCAAGAAGAAGAAGAATGGTAGCCGGGACAAGAGAAAGTTGCGTTGTTTTAGCTGTCAGAACCTTGGTCACTTTGCTTGGGAGTGTCCAGAGAAGAAAGAGGAGAAGGCGCTGCTCGCTGGTTACGGCAGCGATGGCCCGGCACTTCTGTGAAGCTGGGTACGAGTGAAGAATCAAGATTATGGGGGAAATTGTTAGCTCTAATCTTGATTTAGTTATCTGCATGTGTCTTAGTTTCCTTTTATTCTTGCATTTAGCTAGTGCAGTTTCAGAGTATGCATGTAGAAGGTGAGATGCAAGATGCCGTGAGATGCAGAAGGCGAGATGCGGCTGATAGCGAGATGCGGACGGTGGCAAGAGGCTGCTGTGCATGCATGATCTGATCTGTTAGCTGCTTGTGTTTCCTAGAAAGAATTTAGGAATAGAAGTCATCAGTTAGTTATAGCTGCAGGCGTGCATGCAGCTAGTGTGTTAGTGGCGTGAGTTAGTGCAGGTCGTGGGGTTAGTGCTGGGTGTGGCCTCCGGCTGTGTGCGTGTGTGCATCCTATTTAATCAGTGTTGTAATCATATTTGCTTCCAACAGAATATAGAGAAGAAAACTCGTGGCTGCGAGAGGCAGTGCGAGGCCAAAATTTCTTGTGTCTTTCTGTTCTTGTGAGAGCTGTGTGAAGCAGCCGAGAGAGATTCAGAGTAGCTGAAACTGTCACCGTCGCTGCCAAACAGAGTCCTGAGCGATTACACGAGGGAAGTAGAGATCGTGTGCAACCTTCGGCATGACAACCTCTCGTCCGTCTCCTCGCCTACTGCAACGACGGCAATGAACGGATCCTTGTGTACGAGTATATCCAGAACAGGAGCTTGAACCTCTACATATTTGGTAAGTGCATTCACTCTGTGCTACTTAAAATCGGCAGACTTACAGACATGATGATGACTCCACTGTTTGCGGATATTGAGTTGTCAGGTAAACCCAGCGCCCGTGCTTCGCTTAGTTGGCCGAAGAGATTGGAAATCATCCGTGGAATTTGCCAGGGCGTCTGGTACCTTCACGACGGGTCAGGCGAGAACATAGTTCACAGAGATCTCAAGCCGTCCAACATACTGCTTGATCAGCAGTACGTTCCCAAGATCGCAGACTTTGGAACCCTGAAGATGTTCCAAGAGGACCAGACAGGAACACAGACAGTAGTAATTTCACCGTGAGAAACCCCACAAACTCACTCTAGCTCATTTCTGCTATTTGATGTGGCAACACCAACACGGTCGAGTTACATTACATGTGCAGGGGGTACGCGTCGCCGGAGTACGCCAACGACGGCGAGATGACGCCCAAGTGCGACGTGTTCAGCTTCGGCGTCGTCCTGCTAGAGATAATCAGTGGTCGTAGGAACATCGTTGCACCGAGCGTCATTTCTCAGGTGAGCACACACGAGGGCACGCTGGCGCCGGCTGGCCGGTCTAGTCATGATCCCCTAGATAGGAGAACACGATAAGGACGTCAAGATTGCGCTTTTACAATTTGCATCTCTTACAGGCATGGAGAATGTGGGAAGAGCACAGGGTGATGGACCTTCTGGACGCCGCAGTGGCGACGCCGGCACGCCATCACTCCGGCTCCGACGAGCTCTGGTCGGAGCTGCGCCGGTGCATCCAGATCGGCCTCCTGTGCGTGCAGCAGTCGCCTGGGGATAGGCCCGCCATGTCCGCGGTTCTGGGCATGCTTCGAAGCAAGGACTTGCTCCTCGAGCAGCCCAAGCGCCCGCCACAGCAGTTTGGGCCGATGTGCTATGGTGGCATGTCGCTCGACATGGAACAATCTACTGTAGTCAACCTCACATAGTGATTCCTTGGCCCATTTACAAGGCTGGTTTAAGTCAAGTCAGCACCGCCCATCGTTCAGTTTGTTACTTCACTTTCCACTCAACAAAGAAAAGTTATTAGTTGCTTCACCTTAACATGCAAGTCTTCACTTAACTTGTACTAGCATGGTACATGTGCGTTGCTATGAAATAAAAAGATGTATACAATTAAAAAAATAGAAACACTGATTAAATGTTGTTTTATTTTACAAAGTCTACATATTGCGAGCAAATCTATAAAGTTGCCGTCGAGACAAAGATAGTGATATAAACATCTAGAAGATACTACTAAATAATTTAAAATATCTAGATTGAAAATCTAGCACTTATCGAGATTGGATTTGTTTTGTTTATTTCAAAGACAACACAACTAAAAAGAAAGCTTGGGCATTAACTCAAGTTAGCCTTTCTTTTATACATTACTTCAGGGTTGATGCAGGTCTTCCTCCAGATTGAGGCTACTTGCCCCGCTTCTATCCCTACCTGGTGGGCATCCTATGGTTCTTGGATGGAGATGTGTGGTATGTAAGCAATAGTGTCAATGACACGTAGGTTGCATCGTGTCCCCTCCTCTCCTGCTACTGTGTGGTGCATGCCCACCCCTAACCTGCCCCTCTCTTTTTGATAAGCCTCTCCTCTTTCCTAAGCGAATGAACCCATCTCCTGTTTGTCCAAGCCGCCAGTTCGTGAAGCTCTACTTGTAGACTTCCTCTACGAATCACCTAGCCCCTCCACGACGAGACTACCTTCCCTCGTGTGAGGTCGCCTTCATCATACATAGAAATTATACCTCTCGATTACTAACTTACAATTTTTTTTTGTTTTATCTGTACATGGTATATTAGCTCTAGAGTACAGTTTTCTTTGATTGCAAAAAAATTGTAGAGCCTATTGTGAAACAATCCTATGGTACTGAAGAATGATTCAACAACTAAAACACATCTAACATGAGGTAATGGCCAACTGAAGAAAGTTTATGTCTTCAACCAGCTCATTGAAAATTTTGAACCAACGCAGTAGTTAAACCTAATGCTGAAAAATAGATCTAGCCTTCAACTATAATGCTGAATGAATCATGCAATGCCTGAGCCTACCCATTTAACGTAAGCTCTTTTTTCTTTTCCTAAGAATATTAGTTTTATGGTTGATGGAAACTTCAGATCAGACGGTTCGAGCATTTGAACAAGAGCCAGTTGCGATCAAAAGCTTGTTCAATTATATTAGCCAGGTAGAGCCAAGATGATTTTGCAATTAGCAAAACCAAATTCCTACAATCAGCATGTGTCCATGTTCGATACTATGTGGGATTATTCTCATATTATAAAGGCCTGAACTTTAGGATGGGTGTCATGTTTTAAAAGGGTTGCTACAGAAACTTTCTCCACAACAGTTCATGTGCTTGTGTATTTGATACGTCTCAAACTTATTTATTTTTTTGAAACACTTTTTCTATTATTGTGATCTCTATTTTGCATAATTTGAATAAAAACAAATCTCTACTAACGCTGATTTCAACCAGTTTTCTATGGTGTAAGTTTTTGTGCAGAAAAAGTATCCAAGAAATAGAAAAACTATGTCATAGATTCCATTGGGAGAAAGAGCAACAGAGTTAGAAGATGGGCCATAGGGGCCTCACCGTGGTCACTCACAACAAGATATCGCGACCCACCTCTTAGCTTTGAGGTGGGACCATGACTAATCTCTGACCACCGCCTCTCGTCCCTCTTCGACCTATGTATAATAATATTGTCTTTTTTCGAAATGGGGGATCGCCCCGGCCTCCGCATCGTGATGATGCGCACAACCATGATTTATTAATAAGTTCCAATCAAGTTTACAATTTAGGGATCACAAAGGGTGGTTTCATGAATGAGCTAACGAAATAACACACTCAGCCACGCCTTATGCATCTTAGATTCGATTAGAATGCCGCCAGCCATCCCAATTAAAGATAATCCGTACGACTGCCATCAAGCGAGTGCATCCGGAATCCATATGACCATGTTGATCCTGCCGGCATGATGAAAGACCACATTTGGATCCAATATGTAGCCATGTGGATAACCTGCAAAAAAGGATTACCTCTTGTGTTGTTAAAAAAAATATCATTTCGATAATTCCAAATTACCCATAGAATTGCACACACTCTTGTCCTAATACGAGATTTTGTAATCTTATCAAATCCATTCAGCCATCTACCAAACAAATTAATTACATTAGCTGAATATACCACTCGCCAAACCGATTTAGCAAAAGAACACGAAATGAACAGATGCTCCACCGATTCTTGCAATCCACAAAAGACGCACTTCATGCAACCCATCCATTTATGCTTAACAAGGTTGTCTTAATTTTGTCAGCGAGACTTTTTGATGAAGGAACCATTTTTTTCTACTTTAGTGGTACTTTAAACTTCCATATGTAATTTTGAAAATATCTTGTGTGTCCATTCATTATATTCATATAAAGACTTCACCGTATATAAACCAGACGAGGTTAAATTTCACTTGATTCTATCATTCTCATTTGTGAGAGAAACTCCCATTAAACGATCCACAAGATGTAACCAAGCATCTCATTTGTCTCCAATAACCTGCCGTCTAAAACGAATATTGAGCGGGTTTTGATAGAGAATTTGAGAGACAGTAATGTTCTTACTTCTTACAATATTATAAAGGGTGGGATATTGAGTGGTTAAAGTGATTTCGTCAAGCCATGTGTATTCCCAAAATCGTGTTCCTTGACTGTCCCCAACAATAAAAGAACCACGATTAAAGAAATCACCCTTCACTCTCATCAACCCCTTCCAATAGGGTGAATCTGTAGGCTTAGCCACTACTTGAGACTATGTTTTATCTCGTAGATATTTATTGGTGAGCAGCTCCTGCCACACACCCTCATCGTGCAAAAGCTTAAATAACCATTTAATAATTAAGCATTTATTCTTAATACTCAAGACACTTTGTTCCTTGGGTCGGCATATAATATTCCACATGGTTAACCTATACTTCTCCTTCATCTTGTCACTCTACCAAAAGAAACGAGAACGAAAATAATCTAATCTTTTCCGTACCCTTTTGAAACTTTGAAGAAAAAAAGGAAAATTGACAAGCTAGTTAGAACCAAGTTTATAAGAACAAGACGAGCCCCGTATGAGAGCATCTTACAAGCCCAATATCCTAGCTTGCATTCAAAACGGTCCTCAATCGGCTTCCGCTCCTTGTTGACTAGAGTACGATAATGGATAGCGATCCCCAAGTACTTGAAGTAAAAGGTAACGCCCCTACCTCACATCCAAAAATGTGTTGGTAGTCATTCTAAACATCTTTTTTCCCCAAAACTATATATCTCGCTTTTATGAAACTTTATTTTCAGTCCTCAAATTTGTTCAAACAAGCATCTAATAAACTTCATGCTTACAACTTTCTCTAAATCGTGTTCAAGAAAGAGGATAGTGTCATTGGCATACCGAAGAAAGGAATCCCTTCCTCCACAAGGTGCGGCACTGAGCCACCAATTTGACCATCCGCTTTTGCCCTCTCAATCATAATTGCCAACATATAGGCCACCAGATTGAACAGTACAGGAGACAGAGGATTGCCTTGTCTTAGACCTTTCAACGTTTAAAAGTTACGCCCTATATCGATCATTAATAACTTTGATCCCCACATGACCACCTTGAATAAAACGCGCAACCCATTGACACCACCTAGATGAAAAGCCCTTCATGTGTAAAGCTTGTTGTAAAAATGACTATTTTACCTTATTATAAGCCTTTTCAAAATCTATTTGAAAGGATCCGGTCCGATTTCTTCCGTTGAAGTTCATGGATAGTTTTATGGAGAACAACTACCCCCTAGGATATTTCTCCCTGGAATAAACGCTGACTGAGTGGGTCTGATGACATTGTGGGCAATAGACGATACACGATTTGTGGGCAATATTAAAATTGTCTGTGTGCATCGATTGATGCAGATACCAGAATCATTCCCTTCTTCGAATAAAAAAGATTCTAATGGAAACAGATGATGTACCCATAACCCACGCATAATCTCTCAAAGTGGATAATATTTGATATCAAAACAGAATTTTGTGCAACGCCTAGAACTGGCATGGGGATTTTAGTATATAGAATGACAGACTAAGACCTTATATGATGTAATCAGAAAGTATAATTTATTGTCAAGTGTTGCGTTGACAATTAGAGCATCACCGGCCGGCCAGTAGATGGCATGGACATGCTGGATGTTATCAATTTTGCGCCAGGCATATTGCCACGTCCGATGCGCGTCGCTTGATCCAGTCTATATCAGCTAGAAGCTTATGCCACTTGCTTGAGCTTATATTTCTCAATTGTATGATCGATCTATTCCCCTTCCGTCAGATTGATTATATATTGCTATAAATTTGGTTATAGTGAGCTCATCCAAATTAAGCTCAGCGATTAATTGCGGTTCTCAACTTTCAAGTACCCACGACGTTAATCGGATGTTGATGTTGACCTATAATAGTTTATCTTCTGTTTCTGGATGGAAGAAACATCATGTTCCCGGTTGAAAAGCTATGAAACCACTTCGGTGATGGCCAACATTTCATTTCTTCATGTGCAAAGAAACATCCGTGATGACGCCAACCAGGCAGCCCCTCCACCTATTGCTCTTGTTGACATGCATCTTCCTCCTTTGCATCCAAACATCCGCTGTTGACAAGCTCGAGAAAGGCCAGAACCTCACCGACGGCGAGACGCTCGTCTCGGCCGGCGGCTCCTTCACCCTGGGGTTCTTCTCTCCAGGTGCGTCTACCAAGAGGTACCTTGGTATATGGTTCTCTGAGTCCAACGAGACCGTCTACTGGGTAGCCAACCGCGAGTACCCTCTCAGCGACAGGTCCGGCTTGTTGGTGTTCAACGACGCGGGCAGCCTGGTCCTGCTCGACGGCTCCCGCTGGATGGCCTGGTCTGTAGCCTTGTCCGGCGGCGCTTCCGCCCTGTCAGCTCAGCTTCTGGCGTCTGGCAACCTGGTCGTGCGCAACGGCAGCAGCGACACCTACCTGTGGCAATCGTTCGACTACCCATCCGACTCCTTGCTGCCCGGCATGAAGCTGGGCAAGGATCTTTGGAACGTAGCCAAATGGGAACTAACATCCTGGCGATCGGCGGACGACCCGTCTCCGGGGGACTACCGCCGCACGCTGGAAACAAACGTGCTACCGGATATCGTCCTATGGCATAACGGCGTCAAGAGGTTCCGCACCGGCCCGTGGAACGGGCGGTCGGTTCAACGGCGTCCCGGATGCGTCGACGTACTCGAACCAGTACAAGCTGCACGTGACCACCAGCGCGACGGAGACAACTTACGGGTTCAGAGCGTTGCCCGGCGCGCCGCTGACTCGCGTCGTGCTGAACTTCACCGGCGTGGTGCAGCGGCTGGTGTGGGTCGCAAGCAGCCGGGCGTGGTTCCCCTTCTTCAAGGGGCCCAAGGGCGACTGCGACGCCTACGCCTACTGCGGCGCGTCCGGCCTCTGCAACAGCACGGCGTTGGCGGTCTGCGGCTGCCTCCACGGGTTCAGCCCCGTGTCGCCGTTGGAGTGGCAGTTGAAGACGTACGCGGGTGGGTGCCGGCGATTAGCGGACCTGGACTGCAGCGGCGGGCCAACGTCGACGACTGACCGCTTCAAGGTGTTGCCGGGGGTGAAGCTTCCCGACACGCAGAATGCGTCGGTGGATATCAGCATCACGCTGGAGGAGTGCGAGGCGAGATGCTACGCCAACTGCTCGTGCTTGGCCTACGCCGCCGCCTATATGCAAGAAGATGGTGGCGATGGTAGAGGCTGCATCATTTGGGCGGATACCATGGTTGATATTCGTCTCATTGATAGAGGGCAGAATCTCTACCTGAGGTTGTCACATAAAGAATTTGGTACGTATGACGTACGTCTTGAAAGAAATTGACTAGTTTTGCAGTTAGAGTTTCATATATGGATGGGTACTAACTTGCACTCAGCTGGTTTTTTTTTCTTAACTTTCATAGCAAATGATCGAGATGACGGTAAAAGGTTTCCTGTTGTACATGTTGTGGCACCAATAGCTTCTGCTGTTACCGTTCTTCTGGTCATCTTCTTGATTTGGTGGATAATGAGATGCAGAATCCTAGGTAAATTCTACTATATATATGAAGCTTTTTTAAAACCTTTTTTGTTGTTATCTTGCATGGTGGAGAAAGAGGAAATTTTTCGTAAATGCAATGCTTAAATTTACCCTTTTCAGATAATGAAACCCAACATTTGATAAGGCTGTTAGTAATCAATTAACCAAACCATTCGAAAAACTTACAATCAACTAATTATACCAATAAAAAAATACTTAATACTCATCATTGTCTTGTGTTTCAGGTGCTATTCCTCAAAATCGATCAATGGCTGTTCATTCACTTAACCTAGCTACGATAAAGCATGTCACCGGAAATTTCTCCGAAAGTAACGTTATCGGTCAAGGTGGATTCGGTGTTGTTTATCAGGTTAGTATTTTTTTCTCGCGGTATATTGAGGATACCCGCACATATTGGCGTGAGGTGGTACGTCTTTGCGGAGAACATTTCGCGACCATAAGACTGTATTTTATTGATTGAGTGGATATCTACAATTAATTCTAATATTGTATTTTAGTTAGATGGCATTATACCCGCATTTAAATTAATAAAGTCTCAAACAACCGAAGGGTATAAGGATGCTGATCAAACAGCTTACAACGCTAAATGTGCAAAACATAGAAAATGATGCTTAGATTGCACAAGACGATGCCCTCCTACATCAAATTCTAAGAAACGGTGAAGAAGATGAGGTAGAGTAGGCAACCACTGCCTTGAGGATGAACTCGCATACATGCGCTCCATGAGGTTGAGGAATCACATCCCCACGCCTTCACTGTCGCTGAAGAGAGCACACTGCCCTCTCGCCCTAGATCGAAGGGCACCGCACCGTCATACGGGAGAGCTGCTCACTCTTGAGCTAGGATGAGGACTAGTCTCAAGAACAACCAAAGAGCCGGCGTTGCATTTGGTCTCCTCGTCGTGAAAAGAACACCACGCCCGCCACAACTCTGTTTCCCATGGGAGCCAAGGGAAAGGGTGAATATTGGGTCCAGTCATTGAAGAAGAATAAGTGTAGAGAGTGAGAACGACGACTGTGTTAAAGTATAATCACCATATGCACCTAACCAATTATCCCAAAAGTCTGAACTGAGACGGAGAGCGGTGATTATACTTTAACACACACCGTCGAGAACACACGCTAACTACCGCGGGTGCACCTTGCATGTTGTTCGCCAGCGGTATGCGACATACCGCTGGCGAACAGGCTGCGTGGTGCGCCAGCGGTAGTTGGCGCCGCTGGGCCGCTAATTACGCTGGCGAGCAGGAATTTTGGTTCGCCAGCGAGCACCACGCACGCACGTACGCGAGCCGGCCACTGCTCTCTCTCTCCCTTATCCTCCTTATCTTATTCTCCACCACACACGCACGCACACACCACCACCACGCCCTTATCTTCTTCTCCTTTTCCCTTATCCAAAATTCCACGCACACAGCAGCAGCAACAGGCGTCGGTTGGGAGGCGCGGCGCAAGCAGCGGAAGCGGCGGCGGCACGAGGTGCAGCAGCAACAGCTGAGCGCGTCGGCGTCCTTCTTCGAGCGGCTGGTGCAGCGGCTCATGGAGCACCAGGAGGGCCTCCACCGCCAGTTCCTGGTGCCATGGAGCGGCGCAAGCGGGAGCGCGCGGCCTGCGTCGAGGCGTGGCGCCGGCAGGAGGCCGAGAAGTTCACTCGGGAGGCCGCCGCGCGCGCCAAGGACGGCGCCATCGTCCTCCGCCGCTCGCGTCCGCCGACGACGCGACGAGATGCCGCCGCTGCTGGTGTCGGGAGGG
This sequence comes from Puccinellia tenuiflora, assembly GCA_012064385.1. Taxonomy (NCBI): domain Eukaryota; kingdom Viridiplantae; phylum Streptophyta; class Magnoliopsida; order Poales; family Poaceae; genus Puccinellia; species Puccinellia tenuiflora. The sequence continues at coordinate 19,456 of QRDG01002126.1, forward strand.
AGCTCGTCCCTTACTTCCGCAAGGCCAAGGAGAGCGGCAAGAAGCGGCCGGCGCACGCCAAGACCTGCCCCTACTTCGACGAGCTCGACCGCCTCTACTCCCGCTCTGGCTCCTCCTCGATTTGTCTCCTCCTCTCCTCGCGACCTGGCCAGCCCCGAGCACAACGAGAGGTAGCGCCCACACCGCCGTCTCTGAGCGCCTCCCTGCCATCTCGATCCGGGCGGAGGCCGAGAACGTGGACGCGGAGGCCATCTCCGAGCGCCTCCTGCCACCTCGATTAACTAAATTGGTTTTTTTTTTTTTTAATTCTTAACAACGTACTACTGGCGAACGGAAAGAGGTGTTCGCCAGCGGTAAGTGCGATACCACTGGCGAACCTGTGGTTCGCCAGCGGTAAGCTGTTACCACTGGCGATAGTAGCGCTGGCGAACCACACGTTCGCCAGCGATAGCATATTTAGGTTCGCCAGCGATAAGCATTTTCCTACTAGTGCCACTATCACCAGGAAAGGGAGCCCTTCCCCTCCCACCCAAGCCCGAAGGCTCTGACTCACTGTCAACCATGAGAAAACCAAGCATATCAAGAAACCCATATAATAAACGCTTGAGCTGCCAAACCATAACTCCATCACCACCGCACTAGCCTTGCCGACAACTGTCGACCGTCCATGGCCCACTCACCCGCAGATCCATATAATCTGAGACGGCGCCCCAAGTGGAAAACGGTGTTGACAGCACCGTCACCGGCCAAACTGATGATTTAGGGTTTTCACCGGGTATCTAAAACGAGGGTGGCATGGAGGGACCTCAACAGAGCCTCAGTGGATGTGATAGACGCCCCAAGGAAGTCACCGCAATCATGGTCGGACCAGCCGACCAAGGCTTTCCCCTGGTCCCAAACAAATACCACCGACCCCCCCCCCCCCCCCCCACCCCCCGCTCTCCTCTCCAGGGACGGCGACATCCACTACTTGCTAGATCCAGCAAGGAGGAGAGAGCTAGAGGGAGGAGGGGACTCACCTTCATATATGGAGAAGAGACATCCCTCCTGCCATGACCAACACCAGCCGCGGCCTTGCCACCCACATGGCCCAGAATGCCGACCAATACCCGCCGAAATTACCTGCTACACGAACGACTTCACCTCTCCATCCGAGTTCGCTACCCGGGCGTCCAGAGTCGTCCACGTGGGACGTAGAGACGAGATCCTTGCCGTCGCCATGAAGCGGTGGCCACTCGGACATCGGCGAGGAGGGGGGGCTGGGTGGGGAGGGTGGAGGCGCTGGAAAATCCTAGTCAAGGGCGACATGAGGGGCGAAACGTTTCCGAACATCAAGCAGGTACGTCCATCCACACTGAATTCCAATACTCAACCTCTTATATGAAATAATTATGAATGTTTATTCTAGATATACATCATACTGTGAACAAGTGACTTTCTAAAACTGGTCTCAAAATCCGTGGTGAGGTATGCCTCACTCGAAAAATTTCAATGATCATAAAATTGATTTATATATATACAGAAAACTAGCTATTAATTGGCATATTCTGAACTCATTTCCTAACTAACGTCTCCAACTGAACCATCACCAGGCACAGCTGGCTGAAGGAAGAATGATTGCTGTCAAGAGGCTTAAACAGTCGGCTCTTACTAGAAAAGGTAAAAAAGATTTCGCAAGAGAAGTGGAAGTGATGGCCGGGCTCCGGCATGGGAGTCTAGTTCGTCTTCTTGCTTATTGCAACGAAGGCAAGGAGCGGATACTCGTCTACGAATACATGCAGAACAGGAGCCTGAATGTCTACATATTTGGTACCCCTAGTTCCTTAAACTCAAAATTTCTCAGCTTCTAATATAAGGAACTGACCGGTGTGAAATTCAGACGTTTTGGCTGGGACATTAATACTATGCGCAAGCATGCACTTGTAGCTGATAATTCCTTTTGGTAAAATTAGGTTTTGATTCAAATATTTAATGAGCACATGTCTTATACTGACAGGCACAACTAGCCTCCGTGCTTCACTAAACTGGGCGAGACGACTGGAAATAATACACGAAATCGCGCATGGTGTCGCGTACCTTCACGGAGGTTCCGGTGAGAGTGTAATCCACAGGGATCTCAAACCGGGCAACATTCTCCTAGACGATGAATGGAAGGCTAAGATTGCAGACTTTGGTACCGCGAAGTTGTTCGCAATTGATCAAACAGGGCCTGATCAGACAGTTGTAGTTTCACCGTAAGTAGCCGTATACTCACCAATATAAATTCCGTTGGCACGATCACTCCATATATACCTAACATTGTTGAGTTTCATGAAGGGGATACGCAGCCCCGGAATATGAGCAGCGAGGGGAGATGACACTGAAATGTGATGTTTATAGTTTTGGAGTTATCATCTTGGAAACTCTCAGCGGGCAAAGGAATGGCGGCACTCAGAGGGTCCTTTCACATGTATGTCCTTCAAGTTTGAGTTTGTTGAATTATGCTGTGTTGATTTTATCTTACAATCTGTTTGTCAGGAGGTAGGGAAGAAGTAAAAAACGTTTATTCCAAGAAGTAATTAATCATGTAAAATCTGTTTTGACGTAAATTCTTGTTCAGACACTTCTTGAGGGATTAATCATTTTTTGAGGCATCTGCATCTTATACTTGTTTAGATAGTTAAATGTTTTTCATCTTGAGGTGAAGCAAGAACATCATACAAGATTCTAAATTTGGTAAATCTCTGTTTGCAGGTCTGGGGACTGTGGGAGCAGAACAAGCTCATGGAACTTCTCGACAAGACGTTGCCCCTTCTTGAGTCTGAGCCTGAGCTCTTGTCCGAGCTGAAGCGGTGCATCGAGATTGGGCTTCTCTGTGTCCAGGAAACGCCCGGCGACAGGCCGACCATGTCTGCCATTGTTGCCATGCTGATAAGCACGACTTCACAGGTTGATCAGCCGAGAAGTCCAATGATGGATAGCATGGCCACGACTTCCTCCCGCAATCACGAGACAGACGTTTCGATCCCCACTACGATTGACTTGACATAATTTCCTCTGCCCATCGATCAATCGGACAAACTGATGTTGCCTAGCGATATGTATTTAAGTTGCATGTGTGAATTTTATTTGTTGCGTGGCCTTTTTGGATTATCGTGTGGTAGCTTTCAGAATTTTCTTACTTCCATGTAGTTCGTGTTATTATTCCCGGCTTTTAATTACATTTATAAAAAAAATCAAGTTCTTACAATTCACTTGTTCAAGTTATGCGTGGTAGTCTTACTTCCATGTAGTCCGTAGGTTATGCCTTTGCATTGCCAATAATGGTCAAATGGTTGTTTCAGGTGCAGAACGAGCGGCGAAACTCACAGTTAAACATGTAAAAATGATAAAAGGATTTCCCATTGTTGTACTAGTGCAGTAATCCACTGAGCGCTGTGGAAAAATACTCATAGAAACGGGGATTGTCCATTAATAAGTTGTGTAAGATTAATTTTATTTTATCTCAATCGCAGTAGTAAGTCTTTAGATCAACATTTCACCATTCTCGTAATATGCTCTAAAATATACAGTAATAGTTTGCCAAAATGGTACACTTCTTTCTATACCGCAATTTGTGACTGGGAGTCTGGGATTTACCAAAAATTTAGGCAAGTGAGAATTGAAAAAGGAAACAGGATCCCAGGAACTAAAAACCAGCAATAAAAGAGATCATCCACTACCCAGCTGGAACAATGCAACATGCCCGTCTTAACATTCCTGAACATCACAACGCCTAATCATATTCCAGTACGGTGGTATCATGAGTTGATCATCTAGTCTAGATTGTGAGTCGTTAATACATGTGTGCACATGAACATAATATTAAACGAGACAAAGGTGTTCAGAAGTGCAAGCCTGATGCATACTGACATTTCAGCAAAATGAAAGTTGGAGTTCAATCTTCTGTTGGCGTGTATACAGCTTCGACTTCGCTGATTATACTCTCAGCCTCTCCGATCTCAGTGCCTTGTTCATTTGACTCCTTCAACTCAGCCTGCAACAAGATTATAAAACGTTTGTTCAAGTAGCTTCAGACAAGGTTGCAAATTTTTTCAAATATTGCTGGGAATTTCCGCACAATACTAGAGTTGCTTTCAAGTCTGTCAGTGCAGCTTCAAGTCGCTTATGGCAGTCTGGGATCATCATCCTAGACTCAGCTAAAACATTTTCCTGCAGATGTAAAAGGCATTAAGATGCTGTTCTAAGGTCTTCACATTGAATTGCAACTTGGAGGAGAAGCAGGGAGAAAAATAATTAGCACTTGCTCTCCAAAACACATCATAATAAACTTTACATAGGTATGAGGTCAGTCAATGCAGTTTTCCAATCCCAATCACGTCGAAAACAATTTTGTAACTCCTCAAATATATATGCTTTAATATATCTTGATATGCCCTCTCTGAAGATGAGACTATCAGTGAAAATAGTAGTACTCTGAAATATGCATATGCTGTGTGTTCATTTCATTCACAATTCTGCTTACACCTAAATCTACCCTGATGCTTTATAGTAAGGTTTATATAGTGCCGTACATCTAATACACATCTAAGAACTGTAATTTAGTTTTTGGCAGAAGAATTTTTTCTTGACCAAGGAAACATAGTTTCGCATGCATTATGAAATCCACATCGACTGAATGCAAAGAAAAACACATGTTTGAACGCAAAAGGAGAGGTAATCCACATGAACAGAGCCACACGAGGCAAGATAGGTGATCGAGACTTTGATGCCGGGCCTTTAGGCTAATTATCATAAGAGTAACCGGGATGGCCAAGACGCAGAGCTGGACCTCTAACCACTGTAAAACCATTACTTAGGCTGCAGCAATTGCCATTATTAAAAAATCATTGGTACACAGGCGTAAACATTGCACAGACCACTATATCACAGCCATTGCAGAACAAATGATAAAACATGTGTGCAACAATAACAATCACCAAAATGTCACTCAGGCCAGCTAATCCTCAAGGCTTCACAGGGTAAATCCTTCAACTTAATCCACAACAAATTCGTTGTTATGCCATTGTATTCCAATAAAAATAAGGGGAACCGATGACAAATATTGTGATTAACCTGTCCATTTTATCAAAGAAGACTGACTAGTGACCATATGACATAATTACCCAGCAAGCTAGTAGTAACTAGATTGTCATACATAGCCCAACAAAAACTGCTACAACCAAGCATTTTAAGGATAGTATGGTCTGTCAATCTGCTGTTCATCGATGGACGAAGCTCTCTCTTTTTCATCTCGTGCCAGTTGTAACAAAAAAATTAGTCCTTTTTCCTCCAAATACTACCACTACTACTACCAGTGAGTACTATAATTGGTAAAAATATTACCGGTACTGGGCAAGAGAGATGACTAAATGCAATGAGAATGAAACAAGCACTGTAAGCAGAAAATCTTCAGTCACCTGTTGCTTGAGATCGTAGGGATCGGCGGTTTTCTCCTTCATGTCAGCAGTACGAGCGCAGCTCCTTCGCAATCCTCTTGCACGTCGACGTCTTGATCTTTAGGTTCCTCAGAGTCGCCATCCTAAGATGCAACCAGGGGCAGGTCTAGGTAGTGCACGGGCAAACCAAAAACAATTGTCATCCCGCTGGGTGGAGCTCACCAGTTCCTGCAGACACAGAGGAGAGAGGGAGGTAAGCAGGGCTCAAGTGGATGCACGCGGGAGGCGCGGCCGTATGCTGCAGGAAGAGGAGGGCGGGAGGGTTCGGTTGGATGCCAGCGGAGCGGGAGAGCCACCGCGGCCATAAGCCGGAGCAGAAGGAGGAGGGCCGGAGGGCGTCGAGGTACCTGCGCCGCCGCCTTGAGTTGCCTGGGCCGGGCCTCCTCGCGCGGCGAGCTGTTCAGTCGGGGTGGACCGACGGGGAACGATTCACGGCATGTACAACAGGGTACAGTCAGCCGTCTGTAACAGGACCCACGTAGGAAATTTGCACACGTGGAATAGAGAAGGTCAAGGAGGGGTAGTCCAAGAATTACCTCTTCAAAGCAGCCTTTCGTCCCGCTTTATAAATAAAACAACGACCACTAAATACATGGCCGAACGATACAAAGTGGTGAGTTAGCCTTCTTATAAATAAAATCCTAACATAATCAACAACACACATAAGCGACTAAGCCTGGCCGTTCGGTTTTAACCGAAATTTTGGTTCGGTTTTTTCTATGATTCGTTTTATAGAAAATAGGCACCGAAATTATATCTGTTTTCTAATTAACCGGAAGTTTGGTTAACTGAAAATTATGTTCGGTGTTCGGTTTTAAACCGAAATGTCCGAATAAATAGGAAATAAAAATACGGAACATCAGTCATACGTGCATGTTCATGGTTCCTGACATACGAGTTGCACTGCTTCATGCCCGACCGTGCACCAATTTCCATGGATTAAAAAAATGAATTTGTGATGTTTATCCTCAACACGTCTAGGAACAGCAAGACTAGGATCTAAATAATAGAGATGTGCCTGCTACAGCTTCTGTTTATTACGTGCATTGCCGTAACAAAAAAAAAAAAAGGCTTTACGTAGTGCATGACAGCATGAGGATGTACGATTAGGCCTGGACTAGTACGTGCATGGGTGATGGGGCTACTAGTCTTTGTTCGTTGGGCTGAGAAAATATTACCAGTACAAACGAACAACATCAGACGTCGGGACTAGTCGATGGGATCAGTTACTTCGGTTTTTTCGGGTAACTAGTGATCAAAACCGAATTTAACATTTAAAATTTGGTTTATCACATTTAGGCACCAAATTTAATCTCGGCTAATTTGGTTTCGGTTAATTCGGTTTCGGTTCCGGTTAATTCAATTTCGGTGTTCGATTTCGGTCTTTTATGTCCACCCCTACAAGCGACTACGCTACCGGAAGCTAACACAGAAGGCATGAATATAACACCACGACACATCCAAGAACATCTAAGCTCCACGACAACGCCCTCGGGAGGGGGAACGGCGATAGGCGTCGTCGGTGTCGAATCCGAGATGGATAAAGGTCTTCACCCGGAGCCATGGCATGGAGCTACCTCGATGCCTACAGCGTGCCGTATGATTCCTCTCCCTGTTGGGCCTTTGCAACGGATTTTTCCAGCCTAATAAGAAACGGAGCTGGCAGGAGACAAGATGTTGCAATGGCCCCCCTCCAGCCCCCTCCAGGCGTGGGCCCTTGGGCGTTGCCAAGGTGGCCATACGCCGGCCCTGTTGGGAAGCAGCAAAGTCAATGTCTAATACCAAAGCCGAATACAAAACATCAAAAAGGCCCTAAAAGTTACTCCCTCTAATCCTAATTAAATGGCGTGACTTATATTGAACATTCACACCTACTCAGTTCATTCTTTATGACACTCTTTATGGATTGGAGGGGTATTAAATACCCCCTCCGACCCGAAATAAGTGTTGCAATTTTGAACCGAGGTTGTTCTAAGACTATGACACTTGATATGGATTGGTGCTAGTATTTTCGTTGACTTTATTTTTGGTTTTCTACCTGAAATACATGATGGCATTCCCTCAAATATTAAGTTCACTTCCGTCTATCTTCAGACTGATTTGTTTCCGAAAAAGGGAACCCACCCCGGCCTCTGCATCGCTATGTATACGGCCTCAACTTCAGACCGAAATACAAGTGTACCACCGCTTCTCCCAAAATTATTGGCATGTAATATTTTCAATTTTGAAAAATAAACATTAAATTTTATTGTAACACTATTGTTGCCACTTATTATCTTTCTTCCATTGTTCTAGTGCAGGCGAAGGGGATCCCTTGGTGTTCTTCAATGTGGCGTGGTTTATCACGAGAGGGAGTTGGATCGAGACTGATCGAGACAAATAGACGATCCACATCTTGGACAAGGGAGACCATCAAAAGGGCCAGGCCCGCATGAACATGGTGGTGCAGCTGCAATTTTCGGCTAGGGCAGGGACGGCATGGCGAACTTCCTAAAATACTGGACTAATCGGAACCGCGGCCAACCGGCAGAAGTTGTACAACAAAATTAACTGATTGGAATTTGTGATTCACGTGTTCGTCCGTGTAGATACATAATAAGAGGAAAAAGGAAATTAACCCAGTCCATTGGTCCATCCATATTCCCGTCAAATCTTTTGGTGCATACCCATGAGATCCAATTTCTGCCAAAATCCCCTTCCATTTGCATCAAATCCCATCATTCTCAGCTCACACTCCGGATACGAGCCTCATTGGGTTGTGTGTTGTGGCTCGCCAATTTAACGACGCAACGTTTATTTTTTATTTTTATCCAATGGTAACGACGCATCATCGTTAAGCTTGTCAGGTTTCGCGGCCTCGCTGGAGTGGCTGGGCAGACGGGATGGGTTTGCAATTTATTGCCCCTCGATTCCCTTGCCAAGAGTCATTTCTCCGGTGACATACCACAACAATCTCTATCTTCCATAGCTAGGGTGCCACATAAGATTTTTGCTGAGTTGGCACGGCTAAGAGGCGATCTGACGTGTAGCGCTAAGGAAGGTCTGATAGTCATTCTATCTGAAATTGTTCCTTACTCTTGTTCATTGTGACCCAAATGTTGTATGCTGCAACAACAATGATTTTCATTTAAACGGGACGTTGTGATGGGACCTCGGATCGTCGGTAGCCTTAAAGAAAAATAGGCCATCATTTGTATTCATTTTGCATTTTCTAGTACAGTTGCGGGTTGACACGGTATGGAAAAGTCTGTGTTTGGCTTTGAACACCCCTACATAAAATACGTGAATGATCAGGGAATTTAAAAAAAAGAACACGCTGTGTGTGTTGGATTGACAAGAGCTCTTTTAAATCCACTCGAAGTGATATGGGATTACGTATATGATGAAGGATCAACATCTTATAAGATTAATGGGATAGTAGTTCTTTTTTTTAGAATAATATTGGGAGGGTCGTTTTTGTTAGCTAAGTGACGATGAATGCACATATCAGGGGGTTATCCTCGTTTTCAAAAAAAAAAAAAAAAGATAGCTAAGGCCCCGTTTGGTTCGATGTTTTTAGCCGATACTCCCGTAAAAGTTACGGACCGTAACAATTCGCGCAATCATCGTTTGATTTGCTAGCTATTTATTTTCTCGCTCCGTAACTTTCTCGGGTCGTTTCCTACCTCGCGTGCCGGTCAAAAATCACGGACCAAGGGTGAGGTCCTTGTAGAAAACTGGCCAGTAAAGTTGTGCGGATCAGAAATTTGCCCGATATTCCAAGCGGGGCCTAAGCGTTGTTGAAAATGACAGTGTGTCGCACACCTGGCATTATGGCAACATCGGTGGTGCACATCATCTAAAAATTCGCCGGTGGTGCAGACGGTGTACGTATGTAGCAGCCATGACCTGATCAACATTTGGCTGGAGTAAGAGCCACATCAGATGCATTGAGCCACTTGTATTATTCTTCATAGGGACCACTTGTTTGAGGTTTACTTAAATCTATTATTGCTCTATCCCCACTCCGTCACACACTGACACCTACAATTGAAAGAAATAAACTGGCCGGACTGCAACTTCCTGGAAACTTTGGCTACTCTTGTTTGTCGATAAAGAATTGTTTCAATCTCACTGGTCTTCTGTCCTGGTTTTCCTTCAATAAAGGAGAAATTTCCCTTCTTCTGAAGGAATTGTAGTGTTCCTGCACTCTTGACGAGTTTCGTCCAGTAAGAGAAGTTATTGTCAATCTCTTCCACGTACCATACTACCATTGCCAACAAAAATAACCAAGGGTAGAATATGTCATACTTCAAAGTTGTTACGTAGTTCTTGGTCCAAGCTGCGTAATAAGTTCAGTACATTGACCAACCTTCCAAAAGGCCGCTCAGCTCACTGTCCATGAGCTCTCTTCTTTGCAAGAACAGTGCAAATCAAGGAGCATCCGTTATGAGGGCAACCAGCCAGCTGCTGGTACACCTCCTCCTCCTGCTGCTCCTGATCAGCTTCTTCCTTCTTCCGATCCAAACCTCCGCCGGCGGCGGCGTCGCTGACAAGCTCGAGCGGGGCCAGAACCTCACCGACGGCGAGACGCTCGTCTCGGCCGGCGGCTCCTACACTCTGGGGTTCTTCTCTCCCGGGGCGTCCACCAAGAGGTACCTCGGCATATGGTTCTCCGTGTCTAATGACACTGTCTGCTGGGTCGCCAACCGCGACCAGCCGCTGGGCGACAGGACCGGCATGCTGGTGTTCAACGACCTCGACAGCCTCGTCCTGCTTGACGGCTCTCGCCGGACGGTGTGGTCGTCAAACTTCATGGCCGCTTCCGCCACGGTGGTTCGGCTTCTCGAGTCCGGCAACCTGGTCGTGCGCAACGGAAGCAGCGACATCTCCCTGTGGCAGTCGTTCGACCATCCGTCGGACACCTTGCTACCCGGCATGAAGCTGGGAAGGAACCTCTGGACCGGAGGCGAGTGGCAGCTCACGGCGTGGCGCTCCGCCGACGACCCGTCTCCGGGGGACTACCGCCGCACGTTTGAAAGCAAGGGGTTACCGGAGATCGTACTGTGGTCACCGCGACGTCAAGACGTACCGCACGGGCCCGTGGAACGGGCGCTACTTCAACGGCGTCCCGGAGGTTTCCTGGTACTCGAAGATGTACCAACTGCGGGTGACGACGAGCCCGTCGGAGGCAACCTACGGGTACACCGCCGCGCCCGGCACGTTTCTGACCCGTGTCGTGGTGAACTACACCGGCGTGGCGGAGCGGCTGGTGTGGGACGTCGGCACCGGTGAGTGGACCTCCTACTTCAAGGGGCCGAGGGACCCCTGCGACGCCTACGCGAAGTGCGGGCCGTTCGGTCTCTGCGACGCCGAGGCGGCGTCGTCGGCGTTCTGCGGCTGCGTCGACGGCTTCAGCCGTGCCCCTGCGTCACTGTCGGCGCAAGAGGTGAAGGATGGCGCGGGCGGGTGCCGACGGCACGTGGCACTGGACTGTGCCGGTGGGAAGACGACGGACGGCTTCAAGGTGGTTCCGGGGGTGAAGTTTCCCGACACGCAGAATGCGTCCGTGGACATGGGCATCGAGCTGGAACAGTGCAGGGAGAGGTGCTTCGCCGACTGCTCGTGCTTGGCCTACGCCGCCGCGGATATCAGGGGAGGCGGAGATGGTACCGGCTGTGTCATTTGGACGGATGTCATCGTTGATCTTCGTTTCGTCGACGGCGGACAGAATCTCTACCTCAGGCTATCAAAATCGGAATTTGGTATGTATAGATTACCCCTTCACCGATCCACGGTACTCTTACGGTTGCCATAATTTTTCTTTTCTTTTCATTTTTGTCTTGAAAGAAATTGACTAGATATGCATATATTGAACAAGAAAATGTTTGTTCAACTACACCACAGTTCTTCAAGTTCTTTAACCATATTTTGGAAGGAAGAAGCTGACCAGGAGCATAGCCATAATACAATTTTGCATAGCCATAATACAAATAATATCATGGCTATGCAAACTTGTGGAACAAGCATAACCATATTATGGCTATCCGTTATAAACTCATTTAAACTTGAAGAACTTTGACTTAGGTTAAAATCTATATGTCTTATATTTTGGAAGGTAGGGATTTAAAATATGGTTATGCTTGTTCCACAAGTTTGCATAGCCATAATACAAATAATTCCAAAGAATTGCAGTTCAAATTCAGATAAACTAAGTTTCTATGATTTTATAAATAAATTCATAATAATTCCTCTATAAATGTCAAATATTCATGTTTTAAATTATAAAAATATGCATTAGGATTTTTCCAAAATCCAAAATTATTTCTACTTTTTTTAAACTTGATAATATTTAATTAACTCTATTCGAATATTTTCTTCTACGTGAAATCCACGAAATATTTTCGATTAAACTTCATTGATTCAAATAAAAATCCTGATTAGTTTTTAAATTAAACCATTCATAAATTGAGTATAACTTTAACTCAAACATCCCTACATAAAATGCAAAAAAAATCAGTATAGCTTTTGATATGAAATTCATGAATAATTAATGATTAGGATTTAAGTTAAATTTACTTCACTAAGAATTAAAATTACATATACTATCCGAAACATAATATTTTTAATGGACCATATATTAATTCACAAAATTTAGAAAATATAACCCTGTTTGGATTTTAATTGAATGAGATGCATTTTTCATAGAGAGGAATATTTACATATTTATTTCCAATAATTTGCAATGTACTAGGAAACTACAAGGACTCTAAAAGTGGACCCGAGGTGTCTCGATGTGGAAAAAGAGTTAATGTAGTAAATAAGTCATAATGCACGATAAAGGGGAAAATATTGAATATTTTATTTAAATCAGCTACATTTTGACACTTTGGAATAAATAAGGTGGAACAAAGGAATTTACTCAAATACTTTGAATGGATCTGAATACATGTAATGCTTAATTGCACTCTGATCATTTTTTCCATAACAGATGATCATAAAAGGTTTCCTACTCTGCTTGTTACCACAACAGTAGGTTCCACTATTATGATTCTTTTGGTCGTCTTTGTGATTTGGTGGAGAAGGAAACATCAAATCGTAGGTAAATTCTATTGCAATGGCTCATTTTTTTATTTGTGGCAGAATATTAAAAAAGAAATTATATGATAAATGCAATGTTGTAATGTCCACAAGCTCTATTTGTAGGTGCTATTCCTCAGAATCCTGCGATGGCGGTTCCTTCAGTTAGTCTAGCTATTATAAAGTATATGACTGGACATTTCTCGGAAAGTAATATAATTGGCCATGGTGGTTTTAGTATCGTTTATAAGGTTCGTTCATGTGCGTCTGCTTGGTCCTCTTTGACCATATCCTTCATGGGAGAAAATTCATTTGTCAAGGCATTGTATACAAAATGAATCATTGGCATCCAAACTCACTTCCTAACATCTCAAAATCATAAATCACCAGGGGCAGCTGCCGGAAGGAAGAACTATTGCCGTCAAAAGGCTCAAACAATCCACGCTCACCATGAAAGGAAAGAAAGATTTCGAGAGAGAAGTGGAAGTCATGGCTGGGCTCCGGCATGGTAGTCTTGTTCGCCTCCTTGCATACTGCAGCGAAGGCCATGAGAGGATACTCATCTACGAATACATGAAGAACAAGAGCTTGGATATCTACATATTTGGTACTCACTTCTTACCGGAAAACAACATTTTTTTAAATTTTGTTACAAATGTCTCGTCTAACAAACCTTGTGTTACAAACTAGACCGTATATTGTGTACTAAACCCTCAAGCTTTCTCTCATCTTTCACTCCTTACTCTTGGTACACTTTATCTTATAACATTATTTATTTGACTCACTTTCATATCTCGCTTTTACTTAACCCCCCAAACTACAACCTGCTGCCTAAAATGTTCTAAAAATCTGGAGGAAAACGTACATGTAGGCCTTAGGGTGAAGTGTATGCATGTAAATTTGGGTTAAAGTGTGACTATTTTCTTGTTATGCAAAATGAAATACCCAACTTCTTGTTGCGCGGTATTTTCCTAGTGATTATCAATAGCGTTCTTTTAAAGTGGTTAAGGGATTTAGTAGTTTAGAAAGCTAAGAGCCACAAGGTAATTTGAGGATAAATGATCCAAGCCAGTAATTCAGGGGAGTAAAATAAACCCTTTACTTTTTAAATGCATATTTTTTAGATGTTACTATAGTTGATGTACTCATCTAATGAACACTTATTTTGCACTAACAGGCGCAACTAACCTTCGTGCTTCATTGAACTGGGCGAGAAGGCTAGAATTACTGCATGGGATTGCGCATGGTGTTGCTTACCTGCATGGAGGATCGGGCGAGAATGTGATCCACCGTGACCTTAAACCAGGCAACATTCTTCTAGATGACGAGTGTAAGCCAAAGATCTCTGACTTTGGAACTGCCAAACTATTTGCCATCGATGGGGCAGGGCCAGATCAGACAATTGTCGTTTCACCGTAAGTTTTCAATTATGCATGCTCACAACAAGAAATTTCATGGATACGATATATGCCTAACATTCTTGAGTTCTATGAAGGGGATACGCAGCTCCTGAGTATGAGCAGGGAAGGGAGATGACCCTGAAGTGTGACGTCTATAGCTTCGGAATTATCGTCCTGGAGACACTCAGCGGGGAAAGGAATGGTGGCTTGCAAAGGCTCCTTTCACGTGTAAGTCTGAATACCTCAGAACACATATTCCTTCTAAACTTAATGTTCGAGCATCCACGTACAATTCATATTGATATATAAGTGTGCGGACACATAATTTGCATCTCATCCTTCTCTTAAGATTGAGCAAGAACATTTCAGAAAACATTTTACGGTATTCTGATGAAATTAGTTTGTAAATCTTTTGGCAGGCATGGGGACTATGGGAGCAAAACAGGATAGTGGAACTTCTTGACATGACAATGCCGCCACTCCTGGAGTCTGAGCCTGAGCTCTTGTCTGAGCTAAAACGGTGTATTCAAATCGGGCTCCTCTGCGTCAACAAAACGCCCGGTGATAGACCATCCATGTCCGCAGTTGTGGCCATGCTGACGAGCCCGACATTGCCAATTGATTGGCCGAGAAGGCAAGTAGATAGCGAGGGAGCCGTGCCTTCCAATTTGTCTCATGGGATCGAAACCGATCTCTTGAGCACAACTACAACCGATCTGACGTAAATCACATGCGTCGACTCGGAGTCGGGCCAATTGTTGTTGCCTAGGGATTACTTTCACGAAAAGTGACCGAAACTCTACTTAACAAAACTGAGGGAAACTCCAAAAGAAAATCAGGTGCATATGGTTTAGCCAATCCAAAATATACAAGGTCTGTGTTCTGGTACCATTTGTGACCTGCTAAGACCAAATTCTGTTCAAAGCCCAGTCCCGGAAAGAAAGAAATGCGTCGCACCTTGCTCAAGATTCCATCGTTAAAGTCGTCCAAAACTGCTGACTTGGTACAACCTGGACTAACAACATACTAATATTTTAGTGTAACTGAATGTGGATGGATAGCAAGATATTAGAGTTTGACGTGCACTCTTACTCTGTGGCACTTATTTATCCTACTTCCTTCATTATGGAATATGCTATACTTTGGCGCCATGATCAACTAATATAATACAAAGTCAAACACAGGTGTTTGCAAAAAGAAGAGCACACGACATGCATTGCAAGGAACATCCACAACTGGTATAGTACACATAATTATATATACTCGTTACGCGGTAAGCGCATTGTCAATCATGAAAATCTTCCTTGCCAAGGAAAAAAAAAGAATTCAGTCAAGGAAACACAGTGGCTTAGTACTTACCTACTTATGTAATGATAAGATGATAATGGATTTCTATCTAGACCTTGAGCATTTGACAGGCAATGCCAAGTTGTCCGTCTGCCACAGATTGACTTCCCCGTCACTTCAAAACCACCAGCGCATGGTCAATCCGTGTAGTCACAAGAGTTTTACGTGACCTTGACCGTAACAGGGAAGAGAAGAAGCATCCACCACCACTGACGAGTGATGAGCTTGATCGGTAGCTATCCGTTATAGGTGGACAATGGGCCAGGCCAGGCACGGCAACGCCCGACACGACCGACGGCAGCCCGTTTATCTCAACAGCAGTATCAAGTCTTTAGAATTAGATCAACCTTTAACCATTCTTGTCATATGCTCTAAAATTCACAGTAACAGTATGCAAAATGCGTACCCTTCTTTCTACACCGCAATTCGTGACTGGGATTTACCAAAATTTGAGTCAAGCAAGAATGAAAAAATAAAAGAACTAAAAACAAACAATAAAAGAGATCATCCGCTACCCAGATGGAACAAGTGCTACAAGTTTTAACATTCCAGAACCTAAAAGAGATCACATTCCAGTACAGTGGTACCACGATTTGCACATCTACTCTAGATTACTAGTCATAATACCGTGTTCGCATCATAATCATATGAACTGATACTAAGGTGTCCACAAGAGCAAGCCTGATGCATACTGACATTTAAGCAAAATGAAAGTTGGAGTTCAATCTTCTGTTGTTGTGTATACAGCTTCGACTTCGGTGATTGTACTCTCAGCCTCTCCGATCTCAGTGCCTTGTTCATTTGACTCCTTCAACTCAGCCTGCAACGAAATTATAAAACATTTGTTCAAGTAGCTGAAGACAAGGTTGCAAGCTATTTCAAATATTGCTTGGAATTTCAGCACAATACCAGAGTTGCTTTCAAGTCGGTCAGTGCAGCTTCAAGTCTCTTATGGCAGTCTGGGACCATCATCCTTGACTCAGCCAAAACATTTTCCTGCAGATGTAAAAGGCATCAAGATGCAGTTGTAAGGTCTTCGCATTGAATTGCAACTTGGAAGAGAAGCAGGGAGACAAATAATTAGCACTTGCTCT
>QRDG01002127.1:0-151801 GCA_012064385.1 Puccinellia tenuiflora
CCCTCTTGCGCATGCCTCCCGCTCTCCTCGCGCCATGGATGATGTTGTACTCCAATCCTTGCTGCTCCTCTGGCCCTCCTCCAATGGTTGTGTTATCATAACCCTGATCATACACAGATGCATAGACTAGGCAGTATAAAGTTCTCAACATCACAACATTATATTCAATTAAGAGTGAGTTCACCTGTTGTCCAAGTAGCTTGGCACGAGCTCTTGTCATTGGTCCAATCCTCACTTCATTGGGCTTGTCTTGAGCAGCAACATTGTCGATAAAAGAAAATGGTAAAGGACTAGGGATGTCCTCATCCCTACAACTAGCTGATGGAAACGTGAAGCTTTTAATGCACGAGCCAATTATTAGGTATGCAGACGGCTATAGGATGAATTGGAAGTGCACAATGATAATAAGATACGGATGGAAAGCGATTGTACAAGCCTCCTCTACTGTATCATCTGATATTCTGGTCATCCAGTTTTTATTTGCTGGAGGGCAAACTAACCATGCTCATTATTGTTCTGTAGAATGTATATCCGGCTCAAAGTTTCAGACTTGCTTCGGTCTTTTTATGCCTGCCTTGGAGTTTGTTCCAAACTAGTTGTATAAGCTCTTTGCAAGTCACTTTTGTCTATTGTATTTCCTTGTCTGTCTATATCAGTATGGACGGGTGCTGTTGTAACACTAGTACTAGTATACCTTAAACAGTTCGAACCTTTGTTTTTTGTAGGTTTGCCTAGGTTTAAGTTTTACTTTGCATGTAAAACCCAATAGTTTTCGTTTCTTGAATTGGCACAACCCTCAGGAATTGTCCATCTTCCATTGGCCTAAGCAAGTTCTGCTCTAGTCGTGTCTATGGTGACCCCCCCCTCTTCTCGATCAGCAAAAACAACCAGGTGGGAGCATAGCTTTAGGTGGTTACCGGTCAATCTCTTCAGATGTAGCGAGTATGCTGGTAGAGAAACTTTTGGGGGCTGCAAGCTATCCCTGAGACCAGGATCAGCCATTGAGTATTTCCTCCAGATCACCTGTAAACCAGACCGGCCAAGACGTTCCAATTAACAGTTGCATGTAGCAAACTTTGACTATTGTATGTTTACACACTCACAGACCGAGAGGTTGCCAATAATCTCATATGAGAGGCTTATTAACACAAGCTATATATCATACTTATTTCTGTCCAAACCCTGACAGCAACAACACAACACAAGCATGAGTGTATGCATGATTCAGTTTCAGAAGTAAAAACCGTGTGCAAGATCATCAACCGGCAGCTGCCCTTTTAACAAGATCATCTCTAGTGTATGTGAACGAAGTCGTGCTCTCATGTGGTCAAGGTACATTTGCTAACTAGTAGAACTGATTTATAATGTCAAACATTTTAAACTAGTTTAGCTTGCTAAAGAGGCTATGTAGAAGTAGATTAGCTTTGTTGTATTCCAAACGCAGTGGCACGGCACAGCTGAATCAAGTTTCTGTTGGTCTCGTTTTGAGGTTTGATATAGTTTTTTTTTTTGAAGAGGCAACCTAGGACATGTTGCTGTATAGAGAGGCTGACAACAACATTTGGGGGGCTGCGAGAGCTTTCTATTGCATCCCCTGACAGCAAGGTCACCCATTGAGTGTTTCCCTGAGAACCTCGAACCCTGACGACAACAATACAATATACAAGCACGAGTGTATGCATGATTCAGTTTCAGAACTAAAATACGTGTGTCAGATCATTTGGTCAACCGGTCGGCTGCTAGTTTAACAAGATCATCTTAGTGTATGTGAATGAAGTCGTGCTCTCATGTGGTCAAGGTACATTTGCTAACTAGTAGAACTGATTTGCGATGTTGGACATTTTCTAATATGAAACAAAGGTAGTAGGGAGATAGTTGTACATAAACAAAGCGAGTTATGTATCGTAGTGGCACAGCACGCACGGCTGAATCAACTCATGTATGGTCTCGTGTTCGAGGTTCTCTATATGCAGTATATTTTTTTTTGAAGAGGCAACCTAGGACACGTTTTCTACATAGACCCACCAGCTCGACCATAACACATCTATATCGTGCAAATTAACCTTCAAGTAACGGGAGCACCCAAAGATAAAAAAAAGTTAGCTAGAATCAATCGCGAAAAAAGTTAGCTTGAATCGATCGCGAGATCACACAATCATTTGAGTCACCGACATGGTGGACCGACCTGCATCGCACACCCTACACGTAACGGAGCAACCGGAAAAAAAAGAGTCACGAGCATCACACAATCCTTTTAGTCACCGATATGGTGGACCCGACCGGTTTGAACTGCATCGCCTATCCTTCCGGAGTCAGGTAACGGAGTCAAAAAGTAAGGAGATCACACAATCCTTTGAGTCACTGACACGGTGGACCCGTCCATCATCGCCCAGCCTTCAGGTAATGGAGCAACCAAAAGAAAAAGAAAAAGAAAAAGTCAGGAGATCACAAAATCCTTTGAGTCACTGACACGGTGGACCCGTCCTTCATCACCCAGCCTTCAGGTAACCGAGCAACCGAAAAAAAAGTCAGGAGATCATGCAATCCTTTGAGTCACCGATATGGTGGACCTGACCGGTTTGAACCGAATCGCCCATCCTTTAGGTAATGGAGCAACCAAAGAAAAACAGTCAGCTGGAATTGATCACGAGATCACACAATCTTTGAGTCGCTGACATGGTGGACCCGACCTGCATCGCTCAGCCTTCAGGTAACAGAGCAACCGAAAGAAAAAAGTCACGAGCATCACACCATCCTTTGAGTCACTGACATGATGGACCCGACCTGCACCGCCCAAGCCTTCAGGTAACGGAGCAACCGAAAGAAAAACAAGTCACGAGCATCACACAATCCTTTGAGTCACCGACATGGTGGACCCGACCGGTTTGAACTGCATCACATATTCTTCACGTAACGGAGCAACCGAAGAAAAAGAGTCAGTCAGAATCGATCACGAGATCCCACAATCCTTTGAGTCGCTGACATGGCGGACCTATCCTTCATCACCCAGCCTTCAGGTAACGGAGCAACCGAAAGGAAAAAAAGTCAGAAGATCACACAATCCTTTGAGTCATTGACATGGTGGACCCATCCTTTATCAGCCAGCCTTCAGGTAACAGAGCACCGAAAGAAAAAAAAAGTCAGGAGATCATACAATTCTTTGAGTCGTTGACATAGTGGACCCGTCCTTCATCGCCCAGTCTTCAGGTAATGGAGCAACCGAAAATGCTTCAGATGAGAGTCAAGTCGCACACGGAAGTGAAAACACGAGTTTCTACCACGAAAAACTCGCGTCGATCATGGTAGATGGTCTCCAGCGGAGCAGCCAGCCGATCATAGACCACGATTTGGGCATTTCATGGTGGATGGTGTGCATCGACCACGAAAGCACCAAAATCGCCCAAAAACATGGTAGATGGTCACCAACTACCACACTGAAGATGCTGATTCGTGGCGGAAAGCAACTTTTCTTCTAGTGTTATTGCGGGTTCTCTAGACGAAGAAGGGGAGAAAGACCACGTGGTGGATCTCGCCTGAGTTACACCCCTTTCATAATATTTGCAAGTCTCGTATAAGAGGCTGCATGAACACATTATATCTTGGTTATGAACATAATCTATTCTATAGTACGTAGCATAGAAAGGAATCAGATGGTCTATTGCAGCACAGTGGCAAGGCACGGTCGAATCAGCTCTTCTTTGGTCTCGTGTTCGCAGTTCAGTCGTTCTTATTTTTAAAGAAGCAGCCTAGCACCTTGATAACAGCATCTTCAGCCACTGAGTATTGATGGTATACCACTTTGACTATTGAATGTTTACACACTCACTAACCGACAGATTGCCTATAATCTCGTTTATATATAGGAGAGACATATTAACACCAGCCATATATCATGCTTATTTCAGACCAAACCCTGACAGCAATAGCACAACACAAGCACACGTGTATGCATGATTCAGTTTAAGAACTAAAAAACATGTTACAGATCATCAACCGGCTGACTGCCCCTTTAACAAGATCATCTTCAGTGTATGTGAACGAAGTCATGCTTTCATGTGGTCAAGGTACATTTGCTAACTATTAGAACTGATTTGTGATGTCGGACATTTTAAACTAGTTTAGCTTGCTAAAGAGGCTATGTAGAAGCAGATTAGCTTTATTTATAAAGCGGGCGAAAGCCTATTTCAAGGAAGCAGATTAGCTTTGTTTTACTTAACTATATGTCCAAACGCAGTGGCACGACAGAGCTGAATCAACTTTCTGTTGGTCTCGTTTTCGAGATTCGATAGAGTTTTTTTGTTTTTTTTAAGAGGCAACCTAGTACGCGTTGTTGTATAGAGAGGCCGATAGCAACATTTGGGGGCTGCAAGAGCTTTATATTGCATCCCCTAAGAACAAGATCAGCCATTGAGTATTTCCCTGAGAACCTCGAACCCTGACGGCAACAACACAATACAAGCACGAGTGTATGCATGATTCAGTTTCAGAACTAAAATACGTGTGTCAGATCATTTGGGGGGCTGCGAGAGCTTTCTATTGCATCCCCTCCGAACAAGATCAACCATTGAGTATTTCCCTGAGAACCTTGAACTCTCACGGCAACAACACAATACAAGCACGAGTGTATGCATGATTCAGTTTTAGAACTAAAATACGTGCGTCAGATCATTTGGTCAAACCGCCGGCTGCCCTTTTAACAAGATAATCTCTAGTGATGTGAATGAAGTCGTGCTCTCATGTGGTCAAGGTACATTGTCTAACTAGTAGAACAGATTTGCGATGTCGAACATTTTCTACAACAGAACAGACGTATTAGCTGGCTAGCCATGTGTAACCAAACTGAATTGTCTAGCGCAGTGGCACAGTACGCACGGCTGAATCAACTCATGTATGGTCTCGTGTTCGTGGTTCTATGTATGCATTGTATTTATTAATTTTTGAAGAGGCAACCTAAGACACGTTTTCTGTATAGACCCACCAGCTCGACTATAACATGTTTGTATCGTGCAAATTAACCTTCAGGTAACAGGAGCAACCGAAGATAAAAAAAAGTTAGCTAGAATCGATCGCAAGGTCACATAATCCTTTGAGTAACTGACATGGTGGATGAGATCACACAATCCTTTGAGTAACCGACATGGTGGACCGACCTGCATCACACAACCGTCACGTAACGGAGCAACCGGGGAAAAAGTCACGAGCATCACACAATCCTTTGAGTCACCGACATGGTGGACCCGACCGGTTTGAACTACATCGCCCATCCTTCAGGTAACGGAGCAACCGAAGAAAAAAAGTCAGTTAGAATCGATCACGAGATCACACAATCCTTTGAGTCGCTGACATGGTGGACCCGACCTGCATCGCCGACTCTTCAGGTAACGGAGCAACCGAAAGAAATAAAAGTCAGGAGATCACACAATCCTTTGAGTCACTGACATGGTGGACCCGTCCTTCATCGCCCAGCCTTCAGGTAACGGAGCAACCAAAAGAAAAAAGTCACGAGATCACACAATCCTTTGAGTCACTGACATGGTGGACCCGTCCTTCATCGCCCAGCCTTCAGGTAACGGAGCAACCGAAAACGCTTCAGATGAGAGTACTCAATTCCAAGCAAGCAACCTCTAGTCCACGGGTCGGTGAACGAATGGGTTTGGGGAAATAGAGAACATGGAGTCGATTGAACAAAGGTGGCACCGGAATGAATAGCCCACTTGGTCAAGTCGCATGCGGAATCGAAAACACGAGCTTCTACCACGAAAAACTCGCGTCGATCATGGTAGATGGCTCCAGCGGAGCAGCCGGCCGATCAAAGATCACGAATTGGGCCTTTCGTGGTGGATGGTGCGCATTGACCATGAAAAAACCAAAATCGCCCAAAATCCATGGTAGATGGTCACCAACTACCACACGGAAGATGGTAATTCGTGGCGGAAAGCAACATTCTTCTAGTGCTAGCTTTGTATATCTTGTCTTTATCATTGACTTTTTGACCATGTCATGACCGTGGGATTCGGTTGACTAGTCTTGGATTAACCTTACTTTACTTTTGTCCATGCTGACACTTAATAGGCATGGAGGGGGGTTGACCTTATGTAGGTGATATCCATTCTTACAAAGGAGGGTCTGATACGTCCAAAACATATCTATACATTTTGATTGTTTCATGCTAATATTATGCCTTTGACATTTGTTTTTATAGTAAGTTTATGATTTATTTGGACTAACCTATTAACAGTTGCAAAATTGCACAATGTTCTTGTTTTACACTTTGATGTGTAGAATTTCTTGGAAATTGACAAAAACGCAAAAGATGTCTTGTTGGAGATGGACTCTGAAATCTGTCCACCTTTACAGATAGAGATCATTAGTTTGACCACTTAAGACGACGTCAACTGAAAATCCTGTGGTCTACAAAATTGTGGGTATTTTCCATACCTTTAATAAGCCCAAGAACAGCCCAATCCAAGCTAGAGGGCACTCTGAGGACCGGTTTTACTGAAGGTAAAAATATCTGATTACGGGAATTCGCAAAGTTTGTGACGTGATTGACTCCGACTCTTACCAAAGTTGATGGATTCAGCCAAGCCACGACTTTGGGGCCTCATTAGGGATGAGAAGGGTCTCTAGGAAGGTTCTAGATGTGCCCAAGAGCATTTGGGTCAAGTGCCCATCCATCGGAAGGCCGGGAAGCATTGTCTCCACCTATATAAAGAGAGTAAACCCTAGTTTTGGGGGCAGCCACAAAAAGGCATGAATTTGCCTCCCCCTTGGCTCTCATCTACACCGGGGGATCCACCCAAGAAGCCATGGAGGAAGGGGGCTAGGGGCGGTGCTCCCCCTAGCCGGCCGGCCTCCGCCATGCGCCGCCACCGCTGCCGACCACCTGCGCTGCCTCCGCCTTGCTCTTTGCTCCATGGCCGTCGTCTTCACCGCCATCTCCATCGCCGATTTCTCCTTGTATACCGCGATTCGTCCTCTCACACACCTCTGCACCCCTCTATGTAAACACGGTGTTTGATGCTATAAATTATTTGCACATGATGTGTGGTATCTATGTCATGTTTGTCTTGTTCTCTTTTGTCTTATGATTGATTCGAGTTGTATGTCGATATGGTACAGTCCTACGGTGACCATTATATACTTGTGCGCGCATGGATCACATCATAGGGTTTGTACGTAGTACGTGAAGGAAGCCTGGGGGTAGGGATGTCCGAGTGACAGAAACTTGAGCCCCATCCCGGTTTTTGACATTGTATGGGATAAAGAGGACCATATGATTTTAAGGTTGTGGTTATGTTTTTACCTTAATGAATGTTAGCAGTTGTGAATGCTTGCTAATGTTCCAATCATGTAGTACATGTAATCACAAGTAGTTGAGAACGTGTATGCTTTGCCTCTCCCACATAGAAAACTGCATCGAAGACGATGAACCGAGTAACTTCACTAATTAATCATGGACAATTCCGCCACGCCTTTTACCACTTTCCACACTCATGGTTCTGTTAGTTTATGATTCTTTTGTGTTCTTTATTGCTGCAGCAACTAACATTTATTTTCTTGTTCTTTATTATCTTGCAAAGCTATGTTTTCATACCCATATTATTCCTATAGTTTTATTTCCTAGATAGAGCAAACGTTCGGTGTGCGTAGAGTTGTGTTAGTGGTTGATAGAACTTGAATAATTATCCTACCTTTAGCTCCTCGTTGGGTTCGACACTCTTACTTATAAAAAAGGCTACAACTGATCCCCTATACTTGTGGGTTATAGGAGTCCCCTTGAGCTTTACTCATGAGATATGTCTCTATGGTTGCAGGTCAAAATTCTTAAGATGGAAAATATATTCATCTCGATCTCACCTACCTAAAGGGAACCCTCATCCATAGAGATCAGAGAATTAGAGAACGGTTGTCGGATGATGTGAGGCGGTGAGATCTTCCTTCTAAGACCCTCATCCTTTTCCAAGGATAGGAGAATTCTTTTGGGACCATGTGGCGGTCTCGAGGCTTGCTCCGCCTTGTTTTTCTTGCAATAGATGACCCTCTATCTCATTCCCTCAAAACAATGAGATCCTGTCGCCGAGACCATTCTTCGTTGGATAGTTGATCTCACTTGTTAATTCATTCTCCGAGAATTACACGATCATTTTGTAAATATCCTAGAGTTATTGAGTCTTTTCTGCAAAAATGTTATGAGTAGGGCTCTTGGTTGATAGTCCTGAGGTCTGTTTGGCAAATATCGGCTAAGCCGTGCGAGGTCAGCTCCTTCTTCAGCCCGCGGACCTTGTCCGCCTGACATGCCTCTAGCGCCTTGATCTTCTGATCATAGGCGCCGCGCTCCTGGGTGCGGATGTCCTTGGCCTTCTGGGTGAACTCCTCCTCCAGGGCGTCCTGCTTCTTGACGAGGCGAGCATCCGCGTCAGCATGGAGCTTGCTCTCCCTTTGGTCAAGAGCCTCCTGGCGGGAGACCAAGACTTCCTCGAGTTGCTCACGACGAGCCCTCTCCATCTGTTGCTCCGTAGCGGTGCGCGTAAGCTCGCGCTCGCGCAGCGCAAGTTCCCTCTCCGCATCCATAGCGGCTTGGAGGCGCTCATCCGCTTCTGCCTCCTTCGTCGCCGCGGCCTCCGTCGCCACGTGCTGCCACCCCTCCTCGCCTGCCGAGCGCGCCTCCTGGGCCTCGCGCCGCGACGCCGCGAGGCGCAGACACTCGTCCTTGTGCATTGTGCGCTCCGCCCCGAGGCGCGGCGCTCGGCCTCAAGTTCGGCGAGCCCCGCCGCAAGACTCCCGCCAAGCCTGCCAATAGCATGGTGGTCATGCTGATGTAGGGTGTTGCCCGATCTTCACGGATTTGAGGCGGGGAAGAGGATGAACACGAAGAACACGGAGGTGGAAACGAAGAACACGAGGGGAAAAGGGGCAAATCGTGGGGATAACTCGCGAAGCCTACAAGGGAGAATCACCCGGCAACAAACCCCCAGCGGAGCAGCCTCCGGATCCCAAAACCCAAGTCAACAACACGCTTAATGAAACCGATTTCTCTTACCGGCCGGTCCACCGATCCAATAGAATCACCGCAGTGAAAGATTGGTTTGCACTACTAGAGACACCTAAGTGAAAGAGTAGCTACAACAAGAGATTCATCATCCTCCTCGGAGGAACCCATCACGGGAAGGAGCAACGCTCAACTCTAGTTCATTCTTCTCTACCTCTAATGGAAAAGGGGGAAAGCTATTTATAGTCTTAGTACCAAAGGAGCTGAAAGGTGGGGGTCCGGCCTGGGGGCCGGCCTGGGCCGGCCTGGAGGCCGGTGGCGTCTGTAGGGGGCCCGGCCTGGTGGCCGGCCTGGGCCGGCCTGGAGGCCGGCGTCGTCTGGAGGGGTGCCGGCCTGGGGGCCGGCCTGGGCCGGCTGGGAGGCCGGCCGGCTCTGGTTGGGTGCCGGCCTGGGGGCCGGCCTAGGCCGGCTGGGAGGCCGGCCGGCTCTGGTGGGGTGCCGGCCTGGGGGCCGGCCTAGGCCGGGCTGGAGGCCGGCCTGCCTGGTTTCGCCTCCTTCCTCTCCTTGTCCATGACGCTTCCTTCTCCTCATCCACGCGTATGCCTTGGATGAAATCAACTCTTGGGCTTCCTCGGCACCTCCCATCGGCTTCGTATCCGTCGTGTCAAACCTAGCAATGCAAAGGGGCGGATGCTCAAGTAGCATACCATTCCAAAGGGTAGGAAATGAGATCTCGAAGAGGAAAGAGTTCACCTTTGACGTCCATGGTGACTTGGCATTTGTCGGATGGTTTGTCCTTGTGATGGACGTGGGTTGGGCTACATCATCTCCCCCTCCTTCGAAAAGCGTCGTCCACGACGCTAGCACGTCCTCATCAAGTGAAGGAGATAGATGTCTCGACGTTGAAGTGGAAGTCACCATGCCGCTATTGATACCTATACGCACCAAAGACCAAGCAAAATATGTGTGTGCATGATAGAGGAGCACATCATTGATGACATGTCCAAATTTGTTCATAACACCATTAGCACAACACAAATATATGGGATGGAATACAAATGCAAGGTCAATGTGCAAGCAACTCGTCCAAACATCCTCAAAATGTGGGAACACAAAATCTCCAAGAAAATTTGAGAAGGGTAAGATAGCTATCTCATTTTGAATCATATGATGTTCATTGCATTCAAAGCATCGGAAGGAAAAGTTTGTGAACCACACAAGGTGAGAGAGGCTCTTATCATCGCCATCATGGGTGCAAACAAAGCAAAGAGAAGAGTAAGTGTTCATCAATTTTGTTGCAACACCAATAAGACAATATCCAAAGGCCTCATGACAAGACATGCTCAAAATATTATTATGGTGACCAACAAACATAAGGAAAGAGAAATTGCTCATCAAGTTTGCGGCAACACATAAATCATCTACAAGGAAGATCAAGGGAGCATGAATGTCACAAAGGAAAACCAAAGCACTCACATGTTTGCACGCGAACCAAAGGAAAGAGCAATTGTTCAATTTGTTCGATGCAAAACATGGAAAAGGGAATAGAGGTTGGTCGGAGCCACAACTCTCATGGTAAATGCGCTCAAGAGCTCTTTTTGTCAACTCATGTTCAGTTGAAGTTGACATTATGAAGCATGAGCCATTACACACGAAATTCCATAAAAAGAAATTGTGTGCATGGTACATGAATGCATCATCCATTATGACGCATCTATCCATTTGCACATCACCAAACACACCAATATCAAAAGGAATGTATGACATATGTGAGTGGTCAATATGCAAAAGGAAGGGTAAATTCTCAACATGGCAAAAGGAAGAATCTCCAAATTTTGAGAAAGCTATGGGGGCATTCTCATAAGACATCATATCAACATTATTGCAAACCAAGCATTGGAAAGAGAAATTGTTCAACTTCTTGGATGCAACAATGGGAGAAAATTCGAAAGTTTCATAACAAGGCATGCATGTGGTAACATCATCACAAATAGATAATTCCGCATGATCAACATTGGTTTGAAACAAGGTATCACATGGGAATATGAACAAAGCATATGTGACATCAAAAGGATCATCCATAGCATGCAAGCAATCACAAGTCATCATGTCCACTAGTGGGATCATGGCATCATCAACACCCATATGCGTACCTTTGTAGTCCCGCTCATGAGAAGTAGGTGTTGTGGTAGAGGTAGCGGCGTCCATGTAGCCGACTTGTACATCTTCATGTAAGCATGGGGTGGCATCGACTTCATCCTCCATGTACATCTTCTCCATCATAGGCACCATTATGTCGAGGCTTGGCGTCTCATCATCCATGGAACCTAGCACAACATGAGAGAACACACTAGAGGTAGATGGTAAGTTGTTAGAAATCAAAATGTCCTCACTTGACCTATCAACTACCTCTCCCAACTCAAGGTGTGTATCACTCATTCCCTCAAAGTGGAAGCACTCAATCTTGCATATGGTGGAGGCACTCAACTCACTTGCACTCTCACTCAAGTGGGCTAGGTGGCTCTCATGCTCACATGGGATTGGTACCATTTTATCATTCAAGCACATAGGGATAGGCTCGGTAGTCTCAACTCCATTCGCCGCCTTGGTTGAAGGGACACTCCCATGCTCAACCTCTTCACTTGGCTCGCCGTCACAAGTGGTAGCCTCTTCAATGCTCGCCTCCTTGGTCGAAGGGAAAATCCCATGCTCGACCGTCTTCTCGCCATCTTCATGGTCACCATCTTGTAGAGGTGTGGACAATAAGCTCGGTGAAGAGTCATGTGAGGGCTTGAAGAACTTGGATAAGCCGGCGATGAAGTCCTCGCGGATGGTCTTGAGCTCGGCTTGCTCGATCTCGAAGTCGGCGTCGAGCTTGGTCTTCAACTTGTCGAGGTCGGCCTTGAGTTTGAGAAGCATATCCCGGTCCTTCTTGGAGTGTGATTTACTCTTGGACGCCCTTTTGGTTGTGGCACGCGGAAGAGACTCCCTATGATGTGTACTTGCCACCATCTTGTATGTTGATGTAGACGCGTGATGGCGTGGCCTTGAGTAGCTTGAGTCCTCATAGTGATGTCGATGATGATCATGAGTAGACGTACGCCGATGAAGATCCTTGGAGTTCCTTGATGAAGACTCGTGTGCATAGGCACTTTGCGTTGGCCGCCGTCTCGAGGGTGAGGTAGCTTGATGTCGAGGAGGAGNCATCTTGGAAGTTGATGTAGATGCGTGATGGCGTGGCCTTGAGTAGCTTGAGTCCTCATAGTGGCGTCGATGATGATCATGAGTAGACGTACGCCGATGAAGATCCTTGGTGTTCCTTGACGAAGACTCATGTGCATAGGCACTTTGCGTTGGCCGCCGTCTTGAGGGCGAAGTAGCTTGACGTCGAGGAGGAGGGCGTGTCTCCTTGTCCTCTAGGCGAAGATGCCTTGAGCTCCATCTCCTTGAGCTTGTAGGTTCTTGACGGCGGTGGCGCTCTTGAGTTCTTGGTCTTGAGGATCGCCGAGGTGGGTACTCATCGTCGGTGTCGTCGTCCACATGATGTGTAGCGCGTGGCAGATCCTTGACGTGCCTTGAGGAGTCGTAGTCCATGTAGGGTCCCGCCACATCATTGGAGTTGTAGTCGTTGTAGTGGTCCACCATGGCGTTGACGCTTGTGGGCTCGAAGTCGGTGTAGCTCTCCATGTCGTGGACGGTTGTGGCATCGTAGTCGTAGTAGTGGTGGTTCTCCGCCATGTAGTCCATGCTCGTGGAGGTGTCGTCGATGTCGAGGTCCACCATATCATCCATTCTTGGGGCGCCATAGTCGTTGTCGCTCATGATGTCATCCATGCTTGGCGCGCCGAAGTCGTTGTCGCTCATCATATTCTCATCATCATGGCCTCCATAGGATGCTCCGCTCTCACTAGACATGGTCAATCACAAGACAAGTGTATATATATGTGGAGGTGAAAGGAAGTAAGAACCAACCTCACCTAGTAGATAGTATTGGAACTAGTGGACCATGCCAAGAGAAACCGATACACAAGAATGCGGGTGACTTGAATTTCAAAGATCTAAACGCAACTCCAAAACACACACGACTTATGAGTGGATAGGTATGAATTGTGGAAAGCAAATGGAACAACCGGAAACCAAGATATTGTAAAGGCAAGTAGAGAACCACGATGACCACAAAGCAAATACAAGTCGATCTCAAAGGATATGAGTGAAGCACATAGAAACACACGCTTTGAAAAGTGGGACTTGTGCAACCAAAAATGAGCTAGTGATGGACCTAGCGAAGACTAAAGCTCAAGGTGCACAAGTACAAGAGAAACCAACTCGATTGCAATTATTGGTGGGCTACAAGATTTGCACAAAGATACCACACCTATGAATTTTTCATCGAGCTAGCGCGACCTACAAGAGATATGGCAATGAGGCTCTTTTTTTTTCTTTTCTCTCTTTTGATTCTTTTATATGCTCTCTTTTGGCCTCTTACTCTCTTTTCTCTTTTGCCTCTTACTTGCTTGCCAACAAGAACTATATCAACTAGCGCATACAAGGTTTGCTCGGAACACTACGAGGTATCAAGTGTGCAAAGTCCAAGAAATCATAGATGAGCTAGTCTCAATAGGTAAGATAAGCACAAATGGCTTGGCTAACAAGTGATGCAAGGTGGGAGAAGGTTCGGGGATGTTATACCTTTCGTCGACGATCTTCACCCGGTGGAGTGGAATGTCCCTTCCTTGCTCACGAAATATGGTGGCAATAGATGATGGATCAACCGCCGTGGTGATGTAGAGCTTGTCCGTAGCTTCGATTAGAGACGAAAATCACCAAAAACGGAGTCCGGAGTAAAAAGTTATGGCCAAAACAAAATTTCAGCAGGGGAACCGGCCTGAGGGCCGGCCTAGGCCGGGCTGGAGGCCGGCGGCTTCTGCCGGGGGTCCGGCCTAGAGGCCAGCCTAGGCCGGGCTGGAGGCCGGCCGACACTACCTTTCCGGGACGCGAAAATGGGCGATTTTGGGCGGAAAACGGCCCGAAAAACACCAAATCGGAGGGGAAATCAACGGAATTTGGCCATGGGAACGCAAAGGAAGGTAGATCAACAAGTATAGCAATGGATCCACGGATCAAAACCTACCAAAACTCACAAGAAACTCAGATCGAAGCAAAAGCAATTTGAGGCTATTTTTGGTGGAAATTTTCGAAATTTGCAAAATCAAAGAAAATTTTTGTGGATATGGGGGTGGAAACAAAGGCAAATCCGTGGCAACCCTTGCTCTGATACCATATGATGTAGGGGGTTGGCCCGATCTTCACGGATTTGAGGGGAAAAGAGGATGAACACGAAGAACACGGAGGTGGAAACGAATAACACGAGGGGAAAAGGGCAAATTCGTGGGGGATAACTCGCGAAGCCTACGAGGGAGAATCACCCGGCAACAAACCCCCAACGGAGCAGCCTCCGGATCCCAAAACCCAAGTCAACAACACGCTTAATGAAACCGATTTCTCTTACCAGCCGGTCCACCGATCCAATAGAATCACCGTAGTGAAAGATTGGTTTGCACTACTAGAGACACCTAAGTGAAAGAGTAGCTACAACAAGAGATTCATCATCCTCCTCGGAGGAACCCATCACGGGAAGGAGCAACGCTCAACTCTAGTTCATTCTTCTCTCCCTAAAATGGAAAAGGGGAAGATCTATTTATAGTCTAGTACAAAACGGAGCTGATAGGTGGGGGTCCGGCCTGGAGGCCGGCGGCGTCTGGAGGGGGCCCGGCCTGGTGGCCGGCGTCGTCTAGAGGGGTGCCGGCCTGGGCCGGCTGGGAGGCCGGCCGGCTCTGGTGGGGTGCCGGCCTGGGGGCCGGCCTAGGCCGGCTGGGAGGCCGGCCGGCTCTGGTGGGTGCCGGCCTAGGGGCCGGCCTAGGCCGGGCTGGAGGCCGGCCTGCCTGTCTTCGCCTCCTTCTTCCTCCCCTTGTCCATGACGCTTCCTTCTCCTCATCCACGCGTATGCCTTAGTTGATTGGAGTCCATGGAGTTCCTTGTCACCCTTTGGAGTCCTTGGTGGCTTGTTGTACATTGGAGTGCTTGACAAGGTGTTGTCGTTGGGTTGGCCTACACCACCTTCTTCGGGAGGCCGCCGCGGACGCCCCCCTTGGATCGTCTTCGTCGTCATCAGCCCGGGACTCCACCGACAACGCCGCCATCGTCCTCGATCTACGCATCGTCCATGCCATGGCGCATACGGCGCACCGTCGGTCTGATCAACCGCTCTCGCGCCCGTCTACGCCAAGCACGTCCCCGAGTATGCGTCTACCACCGACTGAGCTACGGGCTGCCATTGCGTCGCCCCTTCGGGCCGCAGCGCCGCCACCTTTGGTCCACACTACCGGCTGCCAACGCGCCTTCTAGGCGTGTACGCCGCCGCCGGTTTTCGCCGTCGCATCGACTCGCGCCCCGCAGCTATGACGCCCCTCGGGAGCGTCGCTGCACGCGGTCATCTTCGTCGTCCCCACGCCCCGACGTACTTGGCTACCACCACGCCAATCCATGGCGCGGGTCGCCACCGTCCGCGTAAGGTCTTCGTCACGCCGCCGGGTTCTTCCTCGCCTACTTCGAGTACCGCCGCCGCGCCTCTCTAGGCGTCCTGCATGACCACTCCAGGTCGCCGTGGGCTGCGCCGCCTTCTACGTCTTCATCCACATCAACCTCGTCGTTAGGCGCACAGGTTTATGATGGCACCTACCCTCGCATGCCCGGTGCTGGCAACACTGGTGTGTGCCTTCCTCCCCAACGCGTTCCCGAGTCTGGCAAACTCGCGCCGGACGCCTCGTCTTCGTCGGCATGACAACGTCTTCTTCGGCATCGACACCTTCCTCGATGACTGCCTCGACCGCGTCACCGATTTCTTCTATGCGTACTCGGTTCTGGCAAAACCGTAGTATGCCTTCGTCCCCGACATGCACCTGGTTCTGGCAAAACTATGGCAGCACCTCGTCCTCGACGGTTCGGACTGCATCGACTCCGGCATCGATCGACACCTTCGACCTGCCTCGACGCGTCTCCGTCATGCTCTCCGCGCACTATGCGCTTGCGGCTTCATGTGCGGCTACCTCGACACCGGCAACCCCGACCACGACATTGACTGTCGGGGATATACCAAATAAGGGTATCATCGACATGTACATATTGCAGTATACCACGGTGGCCCACTGGTGGTAATGCCGGTAGGCTTACCGGGCGGCCCAATATGCTGAAGCACAAGGACAAAGCGAAGCCGGATAAGGAGGACCCAAGACGAAGGCCCAGTAATCATCCGACTTGGCGCACAAGACGAAGACAACTAAGCCGTATTAGTCTAGGACTCATATTTCCTTATGCCGGTAGACTTTCCTTGTAAGCCCTAGGCCTGGCCGCCTTTATAAGCCGGCCTACGGGAGCCTTAGGGCAAGATCTAGAGACAATCTCCACAGCCTCATACACCAGGCTATACACACAACATCATTGTAATCGGTGATATTGCATTATAGTGATTTATAGCAGCACGTAGGATCACGCCACCGTCGTGTGATCCGAAGCTGGGTAAACTGTGTGTAATCCCGTCACCGGAATCCCGCTACGTTCCTCCCCCCACGTCTTCTCTCTACCGTCGGCGTGTATACCTAGCCGGATGGCACCCCTATCCCGGCTAGATTCGACAATACCACGACAGTTGGCGCCCACCGTGGGGCCAGAGGCGTCCAGGCGATGATCCGGGCGGGATCCTTCATCGACATCTTCAACCAGATCGGATCTACCCGGCTGATCCAGTTCGACAAATTCATCGTCGTCATCTTCGTCGCGATCGGCTTCGCTCCCAAAGCTACATCGGATCGGCTCACATCATATACGTGAGGTGCAGATCGGATCCAATCGACGAAGGCGATGTTTTCCGCCGCATTGCTTTTTTCTGGCTTAACGCAGTCATCGTCGTTATTGCCGGTATCCGCCTTGGATTAGACAGGCGGAATCTTGCGGCAGGGCAAGGAAGACGAGTCCGCATCTTATTCAGATGTACCCGGATAGACCGCAGCGGCGTTGCGCGTATTCTGTTTCGCTAGGTCAAGCTAGATAATTACGGCGTGCCGTATCGCTGCAGGTCTGAAAACCTCGTACAAGCAGCACAATCACCCGGCTCACCAAGTCCCAAGGAGCAGATATTCATGGATTGCTCATCGTGTGGTGGAACTCACGTGGAGGCCAAAACCAATTAGGCAAGCAAGCTGGAGAAACCAATCGGGATTGGATCAGCTAAAGCAGACCCTGAAGAGTATAGTATGACGATAATCAATCAAGACCATTAGTACATGGATTTTGCGGCCGGAGCCCTAATCGCATGTATGGGATCGCTGCTAGCAATGCACACGTACTCAAGGCGGCCGACGATTTATTTCGGAGTTCCGGCTTCAGTTTGCCGTCTCGATAAATCGATAAGGCGCTTCAGCTTAATTGCTGATGTAGTAAGACGCCTATTTCGACTAATCATTGCCGTGTTTTGGCTTAGCCGCCGGCATGGCATGTTGCCTCTATGGCGTATTTATCGTCACGTTTTAGCTTAAATGTTAACATGGCATGATGCTTTTTCGGCGTATCCCATTGTCGCGTTTCGGCTTAATTGCCAGAGCGACATGATGTTTTTTCGCGTTCCAGCTTAATTGCTGGCGCGACAAGACGCCTTTTCGACGCAATTATCCTCGTGTTCCAGCTTAATTGTTGATGTGACAAGACGCCTTTTTCGGCGTAATTTTCGTTGCGTTTCGGCTTAATTGCCAGCGCGACATGATGTTTTTTCGCGTTCCAGCTTAATTGCTGATGTGGCACAATGTATTGATCGTCGTTGTTCCGGCTTACGTGACAACCCGACAATAATTGATTTTTTTCTTCTTTTTCCTGATTTTGACGATTTTATCGTCATCTACGCCACGTCCGGCTTAGGCGGATCCGTCGTGGCCTACTCGCGGTCCGGCTTAATTGCTGCCGCGGCTTACTCGTCGTCGCGGTCCGGCTTAATTGCCGTCGCGGCCTACTCATCGCCGCATCCCGGCTTATGCGTCATCAACGCCAAGAGCACCAAAAAGCTAAGTTTTTCAGCAATTCTCTCGTTAACATTATATATGCTCATGAAATAAATTCTGGTTCCCTCTTCGAGATCATGCCATCTTTTTATTTCCCGATGATCATATATATTAAGCTATCAATGTCAACCCGAATTTGCTTCGTGCTAGTGGTTATGTTCTGATGCTTTTTTGGCCATGTCGCCTTACAAATTAATGTTTTGTCCGCCTAAGAGTATTCATCTGACTGCTTATGTGCTGGGTCGCCTAAGTAGGTGTTTCGGCACCAAAAGCCGGCGCTTGTTCTGGGTCTAAACAGCTTGGTATTGCATCCCTGTTGCCCAGCAGACGTTCCGTGCTGGAGGTTTGCTAACACACGAAATATGGCTAAAGTGCATAAGCCAGAAAACTTAAAAGGCGGACCGCAGATAATCTGCAACCCAAATATTTTTATTGAAAAAACTGTCGGCTTAGCCCTTACAATTGTTCAGTTTGCATTTAAAGTACAGCTTAATGCAGTTATTGTTTATTCGACAGGTATTTTTGTTGCCGCTTCATCAAGGACGTCTCCTGCAAGCCGACTCGTCTTCAGCCGCCTCCTGGGTTTAAAACAGATTTGCATCACGCACTGTTACCCGGCGAGATGTTTTCATTTCAGTCGCCTCCTGGGTTTTAAACAGATTGGCGTTGCGCCCTGTTACCCGGCGAGATGTTCTCATCAAGCCTCATGCCGACATGAGCCTCGGGGGCTACAGTCCGTCGAAACTTACAGTTTTGATGGATCGCTCGGGGGGCTGCGTCGAGTCTCATGCCGCCATAATTCATAAGCCGACATGAGCCTCGGGGGCTACAACCATTGGATCTACAATGACGCAAGTTCTGCTGAGCATCGACCTGACTTTCGAATACTTCGATTCGACGCTCGGGGGCTACAGCCATCGGATTTTCTGAGTCTCATGCCGCCTTACTTCATAAGCCGACATGAGCCTCGGGGGCTACATCCGCCTGGACGGAGATTTTTTCTTCATCCATTCTTTGGAATAAACTCGGTTCTGAAACATGCAAATTGACTGTGTTCCCAATGGAATAAAGCTAGCACCAGCGGGCACAGTTCAATTCTGAAAGCAGACCGGACGCGGTCTACATCAGAAGCATGGAAATCGGACGAGTTCCATTGGACATAAGCCGGCACGATTAAAAATCGATCAGTCCGGACGTCCTGGTCAATCCGTCTTAAATGGCAATTAAGACGATGTCAGTTCGGCAGTACATGTCGGATAATTTCTTCGGCAAAGCTTCAAGTTCTACATCCGCCTAACCAAGACAAGACAAACAAAGGCGAAACTACTTCAAGCCCGTCGAAGAAGCCGGCCGCTGGAGAACTCAAAACTTTCCGGGGGCTAATGTCGGGGATATACCAAATAAGGGTATCATCGACATGTACATATTCCAGTATACCACGGTGGCCCACTGATGGTAATGCCGACAGGCTTACCGGGTGGCCCAATATGCTGAAGCACAAGGACAAAGCGAAGCCGGCTAAGGAGGACCCAAGACGAAGGCCCAGTAACCATCCGACTTGGCGCACAAGACGAAGACAACTAAGCCGTATTAGTCTAGGACTCCTATTTCCTTATGCCGGTAGACTTTCCTTGTAAGCCCTAGGCCTGGCCGCCTTTATAAGCCGGCCTACGGGAGCCTTAGGCAGAATCTAGACAATCTCCACAGCCTCATACACCAGGCTATACACACAACATCATTGTAATCGGTGATATTGCCTTATAGTGATTTATAGCAGCACGTAGGATCACGCCACCGTCGTGTGATCCGAAGCTGGGTAAACTGTGTGTAATCCCGTCACCGGAATCCCGCTACGTTCCTCCCCCCACGTCTTCTCTCTACCGTCGGCGTGTATACCTAGCCGGATGGCACCCCTATCCCGGCTAGATTCGACAATACCACGACAGTTGGCGCCCACCGTGGGGCCAGAGGCGTCCAGGCGATGATCCGGGCGGGATCCTTCATCGACATCTTCAACCAGATCGGATCTACCCAGCTGATCCAGTTCGACAAATTCATCGTCGTCATCTTCGTCGCGATCGGCTTCGCTCCCAAAGCTACATCGGATCGGCTCACATCATATACGTGAGGTGCAGATCGGATCCAATCGACGAAGGCGATGTTTTCCGCCGCATTGCTTTTTTCTGGCTTAACGCAGTCATCGTCGTTATTGCCGGTATCCGCCTTGGATTAGACAGGCGGAATCTTGCGGCAGGGCAAGGAAGACGAGTCCGCATCTTATTCAGATGTACCCGGATAGACCGCAGCGGCGTTGCGCGTATTCTGTTTCGCTAGGTCAAGCTAGATAATTACGGCGTGCCGTATCGCTGCAGGTCTGAAAACCTCGTACAAGCAGCGCAATCACCCGGCTCACCAAGTCCCAAGGAGCAGATATTCATGGATTGCTCATCATGTGGTGGAACTCGCGTGGAGGCCAAAACCAATTAGGCAAGCAAGCTGGAGAAACCGATCGGGATTGGATCAGCTAAAGCAGACCCTGAAGAGCATAGTATGACGATAATCAATCAAGACCATTAGTACATGGATTTTGCGGCCGGAGACCTAATCGCATGTATGGGATCGCTGCTAGCAATGCACACGTACTCAAGGCGGCCGACGATTTATTTCGGAGTTCCGGCTTCAGTTTGCCGTCTCGATAAACCGATAAGGCGCTCCAGCTTAATTGCTGATGTAGTAAGACGCCTATTTCGACCAATCATCGCCATGTTCCAGCTTAGCCGCCGACATGGCATGTTGCCTCTATGGCGTACTTATCGTCACGTTTTAGCTTAATTGCTAACGTGGCATGATGCTTTTTCGGCGTATCCCATTGTCGCGTTTCGGCTTAATTGCCAGAGCGACATGATGTTTTTTCGCGTTCCAGCTTAATTGCTGGCGCGACAAGACGCCTTTTCGACGCAATTATCCTCGTGTTCCAGCTTAATTGTTGATGTGACAAGACGCCTTTTTCGACGCAATTATCCTCGTGTTCCAGCTTAATTGTTGATGTTGCCTCTACGACTGCGGGGAGTGTTAGAGTATACGTATTAGTATAGGATTGTCACGAGTAGTTTAGGATAGTTAGGACTCCTCTTCTAACTTGATTTGTACTTAAAGATGATCCCTGTACGCCTATATATACTCGCACATGAGGCTTAATAATACATTCTTCATATTACGCCAATACTCTTACTCTTTCAGTGGAGAAGAAGCAGAGGGGAATCGGAAAGAAAATGCCAGGCCTCCTTTGAACATGTACTGCGCTAGGGATTTTGACCGCCCCGATCTGATCTGTCTCTTCTATTTTCCCCCTATACTCCTCTCAGTTTTGCACAAGTTGGTCCTTTCTGTTAGCGCGCATGGTCTGCTAACCCAGTCGTCCACTTCTCCTCACACGTCCTCACGATCTGTAACCCTAGCTAGCTAACTGCTCCCACGATTGTTTGCCACTACGGTGTGCACGATGTACATGTAAAATGCTATATAAGCTGATCAATACGAGGCTAAGCACTCAAGGTGCATTGCTCAATTCGTCTTCATGGTATCAGACGCTCACCGATCCTGAGCATCCTCTTTCTTCCGCTGCCCACTCCGTCGAGCCCATGGCGACGCCCCCGCCCGGCTACATCCGCGACCTCGCCGGGGCGTTCAATCAGGCCGGTGTCGCTCCTGCTGCCAGCGCCGCCCCGGCTACCGGCGTCGCCCTGCTGCCCCACCTGCCGCCGTTGCACCTCCTGCAGCTGCTGCCATGCCCGTGCCGGTTGCGCCCTCGCCATCGGCTCTGACGGAGCTCTTCTTCCCTCCTGCGCTCACGCCGGTCTTCCAGCTCACGGCGCCACCCGTGCCCGCCCCGTCACTGCTGGGCGCCGTCTACATCAACCAGCACGTACGTTCCGATCATGCTCAGCCTCAGCCCCTCCAACTACTCCACTTGGCGCACCATGTTCGAGCTGGCTTTCGCCAAGTTCGGCGTCATGGAGCACATCCTCGGCGCGCCGCGCCGCACCGATGCGTAGTGGGTGCAAGACGGCGCGTTCATCACCTCGTGGTTGTACAACCGCGTGTCCTTAGAGATCATCTCCCTCGTCCACCAGCGAACCACGGCAGCGAGCGTGTGGCGCGCCATCACGTCCCTCTTCCTCGACAACACCGAGACGCAGGCGGTGTTCATCGGCACCGACTTCCGTCGCCTGGAGCAGGGCGACATCTCCATGCTGCGCTACTTCGCGCGCCTCAAGGAGTACGCTGACCAGCTCGCCGACCTTGGCTTCCCCGTCGACGACAAGGCACAAGTGATGAACATGTTTCGTGGTCTCAATCCACGGTACTTTTATGCCATTCCCATACTCACCATGCAGTCCCCGTTTCCTTCCTTCCTGCGGTGTCGTGCGTTCCTCATCCTGGAGGAGTCGCGGCTGAACATGGCGCCCCCTCCGCCGTCAGACATAGGCCGGGGGTAGGAAGCAACATTATAGGGGAATATTCCCTTTTGGGGCGCGCAGGCCAGGGCGGTCAGTTCGAAAGTCGGTTAGACCGGCCGGGGTCGGTTCTGTGCCAGTCAGACCGACCGTGGCCGGTGCAGACCGGCCCATAGACCGAAACCAGCTTCTGTTGCACCGGTCGGCGCCGGTCAACCGGCTCCCAGACCGGCCGGGTCTTCTTGCCTTCTTTCGCTTCCCCATCGACTTCTCGATCATTGTCTTCATCTTCCTCGGCCTTTGGGGCCTTGTTGGTGTCGACGTCGGCCTCGTACCTAAGTATGCAAAGTGTATCCGCCTGAGGTAGCAAGCCATCCATGGAGAGATTGAATTGATGAAGGGATAGGAGTGAGTTTACCTTGTCATTGGACCCTTAGGTGTGTCCGTCATGATGTTGTCCACACGTGGGGCTACATCATCCCTCCCTTCAGAAAGAGTCGTCCTCGACTCGGTACCATCTTGAACGCTTGGGTATCCATGGAAAGGAGATAGGTCGGCGACGTTGAACGTGTCATGCACCAAGTACTTGGGGTTGGGATGTCGATCTTGTAAGCATTGTCATTGATGCGCTTGAGCACTTTGAAAGGTCCGTCACCACGTGGAGCAAGCTTGGATTTCCTTTCATCCGGGAAATGGTCTTTGTGGAGGTGTAGCCACACAAGATCTCCTTCTTCGAATGTCATTGGTTTCTTAAACTTTTTGATCTTGGCGGCGTGGTTGTTGGTGTGCCTCTCTAGAGTGGCTCGAGTTGACTCATGTAGTGTCTTCATGTAGTCGGCTCGCTTGTCGAGGTCCATATTGGTGCGCTCGTGGAGAGGTAGTGGGAGGATGTCAAGGGCGGTGTTGGGGTTGAACCCGTAGACAACCTCGAACAGGTTTCGCTTGGTGGCTCGGTGCAAGGCACGGTTGTAGGCGAACTCGGCGTGCAGTATGCATTCCTCCCAACCCTTGAGGATTGGCTTGATTAAGGCGCGGAGGAGAGTTGATAGGTTTCGATTTACCACCTCGGTTTAGCCATCGGTTTGTGGGTGGTAGGCGGTGGAGAAGAGGAGCTTGACTCCTAGCTTGGCCATCAATGCCTTCCAAAAGTAGCTTGTGAACTTGACATCTCGGTCCGAAACAATGGTCTTTGGCACTCCATGTAGACGAACGATTTTCCTAAAAAACAAAGTTGCAATGTGTGAAAGCATCATTGTCTTATTTAAAGGAATAAAGTGTGCCATTTTAGAGAAGCGATGAACAATAAAAAATATGGAATCTTTGCCATTTTTTATTCGTGGTAACCCTAACACAAAGTCCATGCTAATGTCGATCCATGGAGCATAAGCAATGGGAAGTGGAATATAAAGACCATGAGGGTGGAGGTAGACTCAGCTTTGGGACATGTTGGGCATCAAGACACGAGGCGTTCCACGTCCCGCTTCATTCGTGGCCAATAGTAATGTGTTGAGAGCATTGCATTGGTCTTGTCGCGTCCAAAATGTCCCATGAGGCCGCCTCCATGTGATTCCTTCAAAAGCAACAAACGAAGCAAAGACTCGGGGATACAAAGTTTGTTAGCTTCAAACAAGAAACCCTTGTGCAAATAGAAATCATCAAAACCTTTGTCACTTGAGCACTTGGCA
Source organism: Puccinellia tenuiflora (assembly GCA_012064385.1). Classification (NCBI taxonomy): domain Eukaryota; kingdom Viridiplantae; phylum Streptophyta; class Magnoliopsida; order Poales; family Poaceae; genus Puccinellia; species Puccinellia tenuiflora. Next base: position 24,242 of record QRDG01002127.1, read on the forward strand.
AAAATAGGACCAAAAGAAGGGTCGGAGGCGTAGAGGTCATTAATCTCATCAAGTCCTAAAAAATTGATTTCAAGTTTGGTAAGTAAGATCATCTTGCGGGAAAGAGCATCCACGACTATATTGTCTTTGACTTTCTTGTATTTCACGACATAGGGAAAAGACTCAATGAATTCCACCCATTTTGCATGTCTTTTGTTCAAATTGGTTTGGGTTTTCAAATATTTCAAAGATTCATGATCGGAATGAATAACAAACTCTTGGGGCCAAAGGTAGTGTTGCCACACTTCCAAGACACGTACTAAGGCATATAACTCCTTGTCGTAAATTGGGTAGTTTAGGCGAGCACCATCAAGTTTTTCATTATAGTAGGCTACGGGAGGTCCACATTGCATGAGGACGCCGCCGATGCTTAGGGCACTAGCATCACATTCGAGTTCAAATGTTTTTGAGAAATCCAGCAAAGCAAGTAAAGGAGCTTCGGTCAATATCTTCTTGAGTTCATTGAAAGACGATTCTTGAACATTTCCCCAAATGAAGGGTACATTCTTTTTGGTAAGCTCATTTAAAGGGCAAGCAAGGATGTTACAATCTTTCAAAAATCGACGGTAAAAATCAAATAAGTCAAGAGCGCTACGAAGTTGAGCAAGATTAGTTGGCGTTGGCCAATTCGTGATTGCCTCAATCTTAGAGGTGTCAACTTCAATCCCTTTAGAAGAAACCACGTAACCCAAAAATACTAGCTTATCAGTGCAAAAGGTGCATTTCTTGAGGTTGGCAAAAAGCAAAGCATCACGAAGGGCCAACAAAACTTGTTTCACATGATTGACATGTTCATGCAAGGATTTGCTATAAACAAGAATGTCATCGAAGTAAACAACCACGAACTTGCCAATGAAAGTGCGCAAGACATGATTCATAAGACGCATAAAAGTGGAAGGAGCATTGGAAAGGCCAAAGGGCATCACAAGTCATTCATAAAGACCAAGTTTAGTTTTGAAAGCCGTTTTCCAATCATCTCCTTCATGCATACGAATTTGGTGGTAGCCACTTTTCAAATCTATCTTCGAGAAAATAGTGGCACCACTAAGCTCATCTAACATGTCATCAAGGCGAGGGATGGGGTGCCGATATCTCACCGTGATATTGTTGATGGGACGACAATCCATGCACATTCCCAAGGTGTCGTCTTGCTTGGGGACGAGGATGACCGGCACGGCGCACAAACTCAAGCTTTCACGAAAATGTCCCTTGGTGAGGAGGTCTTGAATTCGGCGCTCAATTTTCTTTGTTTCCTCGGGGTTGGTGCGGTAGGGCGCTCTATTGGGAAGAGGGGTACTAGGAATGAGATCGATGCGATGCTCAATCCTACATAGAGGGGGTAGTCCGGGAGGTAGCTCATCCGGAAAGATATCGTCGAATTCCTGCAAAAGAGACATCATTGAGGGAGGAACTTGGGTTAGGTCATTAGTGTCTTTCCCATCTCCTTTGTACAAGAGTACAAAATGGAGAATGGATGGGTTTGCTCTCACTTCCCTCATCTCACTTTTGGTGGCTATCAAAACTACGCCATGGGTAACCCTCTTCATTTTTCCACTAATATTTGGCTTGTGGCTCTCGCTTGCGTGAAGGTGGATCTCTCTCACCACTCATCTCACTAGAAACTTTTGCTTGTGTAGTCCTTGCGATGGTCTTGGCATTGTCAGCAATAACTTGGCTTGATGTCATGGGGCGAAGGATGAAATTCTTGTTGTGCCACTTGAAGCTATATTGATTTGTACATCCATCATGCATGGCACCCTTGTCGAATTGCCATGGTCATCCAAGAAGGAGGTGGCACACCGTCATTGGGGCGACGTCACACTCAACCGTATCCGCATAGGGGCCAATCTTGAAGGAGATCTTGACCTTTTGATGAATCTTGACGCTCCCGTTGTCGCTTAGCCATTGCACATGATATGGATGGGGGTGCTTGATGCGGTGCAAGTTGAGTTTGTCACAAATTTCTTTGCTTGCAAGGTTGTGGCAACTCCCACCATCGATGGTGACCTTGATGGACTTTCCCATGATTCCGGCTCTTGTTTGGAACAAATTGCTTCTTTGGTCTTCATCTTCATGCATGTTGGTGGTCAAGACCCTTGTGACAACAAGTGATGTAAGGGTGTCACCGTCGCAATATTGGGTGTCTTGTTCTTCATCCTCATGATGTAGCGTAGTGATGGTGTATATTGATAAGAGTTGGGTGGTGCCCCAAGCGAAGGCGGAATTGCAGCTAGTAGCAGTTTTCCCTCGTTTAACGAACCGAGGTTGTCGGAGATTGTCCCTAGGAACTAGGGGTGTCTCCAAGGTATCGTGTAAGGGGCTGAACACGGAGTCAAACAATCCACAACGTGCTCCGGCGACGGTGCTCGTCAGGCTCGCTGCGGACGACACTGCAGAGATTGACACAAGATCTTACCCAGGTTCAGGGCCCTCTTGTGGAGGTAAAACCCCTACGTCCTGCTTTTGTGTATTGCACTGCTTGGAGAGTTTACAGTACAAGGAGAGCTTGTCGAGCTCGAGGTGTCTAACAATGGCTACTTGCTAGTCTTCAGATCTAGGGTTTTTGGGTAGGCTCTTAGACTCCAAAAACCGAACCTAGTCCAGAGTCGAACCAGGAATCGAACCAGGAATCGAACCCCTTCCTTGGGTGCACCCCTTCTCCTTTTATAGGCGTCTCGGACCTCTTCCGCCCAAACATTTGGGCGGGAAGGGTTACCACATGGCGACGAAGGAGGAGGCGCGGTGCACCGTAAAGGTGAAGTCCACCATAAAGGTAAAGCTCGTGGACGCGGTCCACGGCAGGGGAACGACGTCACCAAAGCTGAAAAGGGGCACCGACCAGCTGGACAGTGGGCTGGCGCTTGCCGAGGTGGGAGGTGACCCACGGTGACGTCGTCCTTGGAGCGTAGCTGCAGACTGTTCCCTTGTCACCAAAGAGGCAATACTCGTTGTCTGCTTTGCTTGGCTCCGCTTTGTTGACTGCTTTATACATGGAAACGGCAACTGCGACGTCGTCGTCATCGCGCGTAGGCCCGCGCGTCACTCTGCACATGGCGCAGAGCCCATGTGCGCTCTGCCGCGGGGGCAGAGATGGCTTCACGAAGAAGGCGCTTCGCGAGGCGAAAAGCCTCGCCGAGCCCTTCAGCTTGGTCCTTAGCAGAATTGCGGGTGGCATCGGAGACGCCTTGTCGAGGAGCGACCCCTCGCCAAGCGAGTGGATCCTTGGCGAGGAGAAAAAACCCTTCGCGAGGGAAAAATCCTCGCGAAGCTCGCCAGACTTGGAGAGCCTGGTCCTTAGCGAAAATCATCCAAAGAATCTTATGGGCCCTGGCAGGCCAGCCCGTGGTACCCTGGTTTCCACTGTGCCGACAGTAGCCCCCGGGCCCGCGACGGGCACGCCGAGGCCCATGGACGAAGACGAAGCGTCGAGGGGCCAAAGATGCCTGACAGGGCCGCGACACGTGGCACGCAGCGGTTGCGCCCGCGGCCACGACCTCCTCGGCTCCAACGGGCGATGTGGCGGGGCCCGCCACGACTTGGGAGCCGGTCAATAAAGCCTGGGCGTGCAGACGGCGCCCGTCACTTCTCCCATAACTCCTGCGCAAACTTCTCCCCACGCCTCCAATCTCTCCAGAGCGCTCCAACTCCAGAGTCTTCATCTCCTTCTTCGAGCCTTTCTTCCGGCGGCCATGGCTCCCAAGAGGGCAACCGACAGCCAGAAGGGCAAGGCCGCGATGCAGACCGGCACGTCTGCGGCGGCGGTGCAGGCGGGCACGTCCGCGGCGATGGCGCGCGCCGCTGCTTTCGAGGGAGCACTGCCGCGGACGCGTGTCACCGCGGCGACGATAGCGACGGTGCGCCACCTGGCGGCGGCGAAAACCAACGAGCACGGCGCCACCGAAATGAGGCCGGCTGGCAGCAGGCTCACCGAGGCCTTCTACCCCATCTTCCTCCATACGCTCTACGCCGGTCTGGTGCCACCGTTCTCCGACTTCCTCCTGGCGATCTTGGAGGTGTACCAGATCCAACTGCTCCATCTTCATCCCAACTCCATCCTCATCCTTGCCATCTTCGCCCACTTCTGCGAGGCCTACGTCGGCATCCGCCCCTTGGTGGCGCTCTTCCGCAGCTTCTACTCTCTTCAAAACTCCGCCAAGGGCGAACGGCTCGGATGCGTCTCCTTCCGCATCGCTGATGCCAGGAGCGATAACTACATCCCCATCGCCTGGTGCGGTGAGGACGCCATCACCAAGGTGACGAAGAAGGTGGATAAGTTCCGCGAGAAGTGGCTCTTCGTCGACGCCAAGGCCACTCACCCTCTCCTGGAGGTGCCCGAGGGGCCCCCGAGGAAGTGGGCGCGCTGGGCGAGCGCGGACTTCAGGGGCTCGAGGCTTGACGCGGTGTACGAGTATATCCGACGCATCCGCGAGGCAGGGGTCACCGGCCAGATGGTGGCAAAGGACTTCACCAGGCGCCGCATCGCCCCCCTCCAACAGCACGCCGAGCCGGTGTGGCGATACGACGGCAAGGATGACGCAATGCGGCTAAGCAGGGACGGCTTCGAGCCTGATGTACTTCGCCAGATCATGGGCGTTCTCTTCACGACGTCGGAGATCCCGTCCGCCAAGAAGGAGGTGGCCAAGCCGCTCATCTGCTTCGCCGAGGAAAGCATCGCGGAGCAGCGCGCGCACATGCCCACATTCGACGAGTGGGGAATTGTGCCCGCGGGGCACCGCGGGCCTCGCCCTAACCCGTGGGCGGCGGAGCCGGAGTACATGGATGAACCTCCGGAGCCTGAGGAGGCTGAAGGGTCCGCCGAGGAGGAGGCCTCGAGGAGCGAGGGCCCCCTTGGCGAGGACGAGGCTTCGAGGGGCGCTGATCCCGTTGGCGAGGACGTCGGCTCCTCGAGGAGCGCCCACGCCGAGGTGGACCTCCAGGTGCTCTCCTCCGGCGACGAGGAGGATGCCTTCCGCGTCGTCCGTTCCCAGCGCGCCGAAGAGGAGGAGACGAGCGGCGGCGGGAGAGGGCGCTGCGAACCCCGCTCCAAGGCCGTCCACGACAGGAGGGCCGCAACCGCGAGAGACGCCCCTCGCGTGGAGACAGGAGCGGCCCGGGAGGAGGCCGGAGCGAGCCACACCCAGCCACCCAAGGCGAAGAAAAGGGTGTGGGTTATGGCTGGCGAGTAAGTCTTCGATCTTTCTTTTTCCCTCAACATTTTGTTTCTGAGGAAAAATCCCCTTGATGGATCTCCAACTTGGCTCCCTTTCAGGCAGCCTGCCGAGAAGAAGCGGCGGCTCGGCAAGGCGGGAGAGACCACCAGCGGCGTCGCGGAGACGCCTGCGGCTGGCGAGCCGCAGCAAGCAGTTGTTCCTCCCGCGGTTGAGCACCGCGCGGAGGCGGTGGTGGCCGAGGAGGCCATGCTGTCGCCAACTCGTGCGGCGACTCCTCCCGTGGCGGAGCGCCGCGCGGAGGAGGAGACCGTAGAGGCGGCACCATCGCCAACCAGGGCGGCGTCTCCTCCAGCGATGGAGCACCGTGCAGGGGAGGCGAGGGCGGAGGCGACGCCGCCGTCGCCAACCAGGGCGGCAACCCCTCCCGTCCAGCAGGGGACGGAAGAGGAGAGGGCGGCTGAGGACATTGTTGTGGAGCCGCCTTCAGAGGAGGCCTCCTCGAGAAGGGCTGACGCGCCCGAGGCCACGGCAGACGCGGTCGTTGCAGAGGGGGCCGGAGGCGCCCCTGAGGAGCAGGAGGCGGTGGTGCCGCTGGAGCCCACTGGCGCTGAAGCTGAGCGCGAGAGGGCGCCCAGCCCCAGAGGGCAACCGAAGCGAGCGCCGAAGAAGGCGCCCCCACAAGCCCCCGGATCGCACCAGAGGCGGTCGTGGGTCCGAGGCAGGACCCGGGCGCTTCGACGAGGATCGAGGACTCTGCACCCAGCAGCAGCGCGGGAGTCTCCTTGGCGCTGCAAGCGCCGCAGCGTCAAGCAGCCCATCGCCGGATCATCCTCAACCGGGCGCGGCGGGCGCTCGACGGGCTGGAGGAGCAGCTCGCCAAGGAAGAAGATGCCCTGGCGGAGGAAAGGGCAAGGCTCGGCGAAGCCTGGACTCTTCTCCACGAGAGGGTGGAGATGTGCCGCCGGCAGGACGCGGCGGCAAAGGCGGCGCGCGAGGAAGCGATCCGCTTCGCCAAAGAGACTCGCGACAGCGTCAAGCGGGAGGCGCAGGAGGTGATGGAGGAGCTCGACGCCGCCAGGGAAGCGCTCGAGGTGGAAACCGCCTCCAAGCATGACGAGCTGGCGGCCGCGAAGCAGAAGTTTGCTGCCGACTCCGAGGCCGCCAAGGCCAGCCTGAAGGAGCTCCGCGAGCTGCAAGATGCCCGCGAGGGGCAGCTAGCGCTCCGCGAGGCGGAGCTGGTGCGGCGTGAAGAGGAGTTCTCCCTCCGAGAGAAGGAGCTGGCCAGGCGCGAGGAGCAGATCCAGCTGCTCGTGAAGGACCAGGCCACCCGCGAGGGGCAGCTGGAGGAGCGTGAGGGTCGGGTGGCCACCGACGAGGCCAACCTCACGGCGGAGCGGAAGAGGCTCCAAGAGGACGCCGACCTCAAGGTCAAGCTCGTCCGCGAGGGCCTCGCCAAAGAGTATGACGAGAAGGTCGCGAAGCATGAGGACCGCCTCAAGACCAAGCGCAAGGAGCTCGAGAAGCGCATCAAGGAGCTCGAGCAGGAGGAGAAGAGGTTGACCTCTTGCCTCGAGGTCTCTCGGGAGGCCCAGGCGCACGCTGAGGGAAACGCCTTCGCCCTGGAGAGGGACCTAGACGAGCTCTGGCGGCAGGTGGGGCCGGCCGCGGCCCTGGCGGAGCAAGCACGGGACCAGCGCCAGGTTGACCAGTTCATGACGCGCCAACGCCAGAGCATTCTCCAGAGCTTGGTGAGCCGCGTGCGCGCGGTCGGGAGAGATCTGAGGATCGACGTCCCCTCCTTCTCCGTGGCGACCGACGACGAAACCTCGTATTCGCACTTCTTCGAGCAGTTCCTCGGAAAGCTTGAAGGGGTCGCGAAGAGCTTTGACAAGCGTGTCGTGGAGGAGAGTCGCGACCTCCTTGTCGTCGCTGTCACCAACGTCTTCAGCAACCTCGTGAGGCTCCAGCCCTCACTTGATCTTGAGGACGTGATGGCGCCGCCGCGCGCCATCAGCGACAAGGCGCGGGAGACCGCCACACAGGCCGCCATCGCGTTCGCCAAGAAATTTGACTAAGTGGTGATCGAAGGCGATGACGGGGATGCCTTGGAAGAGGCGGAAACCGCCGTGGACCAGGCAGGCACCTCAGGAGGTGCGACGGCTTGAGCTCCTTGCCTGTAGCTGGACGTGCAGAGGGCACATTTATCTTAGCCATTTTGATTGTAAACTTTGTAATAATTTGTCAAGTTATATTGGAGTGTGCTTGTGGACGTCCCTCGGGAAGCCTTTTGTCTTTTCCCTTCATGTCTTTTTCGCTCTACGTCTTAGGACCCTCTCTTAGCGCTACACCACCGCCGCTTCGGTATGTGCGAGTCAGTGCTCCACAAGTCCGGGGGGTGCGTGAGGCCTCAAGAAGTAAGAGCTCCGCGAAGCGCGATGCTTGGGGCTCCCCTTTGACGTGCAAGCAGCCCATGAGGCGAAGAAGAGAGAAAAGAGACTCGAGGGGCAAACACCAGCAAGAGGAAATTCAACCAAGTCTTTGTACTTAGCTTAGCGAGGCGTTCTGCCTTGGAGAGAGTGTTGGCTCCCCGGCGAGATGTTTTTGCCTTGACGTTGCCTGAGGCTTGGGGAGCCTGCTTTCCTGCACTTGGAGAGATGGGCATACCCACAAGCAGTATATAGCTAAAAAATCTTATGGTGCTCGTAGGTTCCTTCATGTGTGTCTCACGAGGAGAACAAGCACCAAGGTTTTGGTGATTCTTGGTGAGTTGACGTGCGCGGGAGCTGACCCATGAGTTCAGAGCTCCTTGGGAGTTGACATGCATGAGAGCTGACCCGCAAGTTCAGAGCTCGGATCCCTTGGGTTTTAAGTGCTGCCGGGATGCTCCCGTGGCATGGCACCCTGCTAGCCCCCGCTCGTGAGATACACAGGAGGGATCATACGAGCGAAAATAAATGGCAATAACAGCCTTGCTGAAGCCGCAAGACATGCTGGCGTGATGCGCAAAGGTTCAGAATGACCTGAAATAGGTGTTCGTTACACTGGCGTGGCCAGGGGTTTTTCTTCTTCGATGATGGAAGTTTTGCTTTTCTGGGGGCGCGCCTCCCTACTTAGGAGGCAGGTTAGCGCTGATGGTGACGCAAGCCCCCGAGCCGCTTGCCTCCAGAGACACTTGTTTTGTCGCGGCCTTCTCCTGGGAGAACAGCTGCTTCTTCTTCGCGGGGGGCCTCGGGAGGGGTTCCTCGTCCTCGTCAGCGGGTGACGCCACCGCGGCAGCCTTGTAGGCCGCTTGCGCAGCGTACAGGGCGTCCGAGACCACGCCGCGGATGACAATGGTGCCACCCGAGCCAGGGAGCTTGACGAGGTTGTAGGCGTGGTGGGTCACCGCCATGAATTTGGCGAGGGCGGGGTAGCCGAGTATGGCGTTGTAGGGCAGGCCGATGTGTGCGACGTCGAAGTCGATCAGCTCGGTGCGGTAGTTGGCCTGGGTGCCAAAAGTGACGGCAAGCCTCACCTGCCCCAAAGGGGTGGTGAGACCCTCTGTCACTCCCGAGAAGGGCCTGGTAGGCATGAGCCGCTCGTAGGGCACCTGCAGCTTCTCGAATGTCTCGACGGAGATGACGTTGAGGCCGGCACCCCCATCAATGAGCGTCTTAGAGACGGCGATGTTGTTGATGGTGGGGGTGCAGACCAACGGGATGGTGCCAACGGTAGAAGTGGACTTGGGGTGGTCGCCGGAGTCGAATGTAATGGGGCACTGGGACCACTTGAGGGGCCTGGAGGCCTCGACTCCAGGGAGGGCTGCTGCGACCTCGTGAGCAAGTTGCTTGAAGTGGCAGTTGGAGCGAGGGGCCTGAGCCCCGCCGAGGATGCAAGCTGCCCCGCGAGGCACCTGGTAGCCTTCGTCAGCCTCGGCAGGTAGGTTGTCGTTCGCGGGCTGGGCGGCGTTGGCCTGAGGGTTCTGCTGGTAGTTGTCGTTGTAGTTGTTGTTCCAGCGTCGCCCCCCGCGGCCGCCGCGGCCTCCGCCGCGGCCTCCGCGGCCTCCGTTTGCCTCGCGAGCCTCGCGAAGCCTCTTGATGTCGAAGCAGTCCTCGGTGGCGTGAGAGTGCCTGTTGTGGTAGATGCAGAAGGGACGATCATCCTTCTTCTCAGGTCCTGCGGCTGGAGTGGCAGCTTGGCGTCGGGCTCTGCCGCGAGGACCGCAGTAGTCTTGCGCTTCTCGGAGGATTTCTTCTTCTTGGACCCCTCGGTGGGGTCCCCTGGCTCGTTCTTGACGAACAAGCGGCCCTCTTCAGCCTTGGCGCACTTGTCTGCCAAGTCGAAAAGCTTGACGACGGTGGTGATGTTGTCGTGGATGCCAAGCTTCTCGAGCATCCGCACATCTGTGACTCCTGCCTGGAAGGCCGAAATGACTTGTGCGTCGGTGGCGTTGGGGATCTTATTGCGCACTTGGCTGAAGCGCTGGATGTACTTGCGGAGGGTCTCGCCGGGCTTCTGACGCACGGCGCGGAGGTCGTTGTAGGTGAGGCCGCGCTCGTACGTGCCCTTGAAGTTGGCGACGAAGCACCGGCAGAGCTCCTCCCAAGTGTTGATGGATTCGGTGGGGAGGTTGGTGAGCCATGAGGACGCGGAGTCCTTGAGGGCCATGGGGAACCAGTTCGCCATGACCTTGTCGTCGCCCCCGGCGGCCTGGATGGCCAGAGAGTAGAGCTGCAGGAACTCCAGGGGGTTGTTCTTGCCGTCGTAGCGCGGAGGGAGGTCTGGCCTGAACTTGACCGGCCAGACGACGCGACGGAGGCTGCGAGTGAACGCGGCCGTTGTGCCGTAAGTGACCGTGCCGTTGGCGAGGGTGGCGCGGAGGTGGCGTCCGGCGGTGGCGACGTCCTGGACGACGCGGTTGCGACGTTCCTGCCCGCGCTCGATGCTCACGCGTGCATCCTCAGGGGCTCGCTGCACGATCTGGCAGTCATGCGGCGACGACGCGTGCGATGCAGCGCGGCCGTCGCGAGGAGGAGCCCCCGCTGGAGCAGGTTGCGGCGCAACCGGTGGAGCTGGAGCAGGTGCGGGATGGAGAGGAGGCGCGGGAGGTGCGCCGTGCGCCACGTCCCCCACGAGTGCAGAAGGAACCAGGGAACGAGACGGTGCTGGTGCGGCGGCGCGAGCGGCGCCGATGAGCTCGGCAACGCGGTTGAGCCAGGCCTCCTGAGCCGCCGGCGTGGGGCGGTACTGCAGCAGCTCCTGCGCCATGAGGAGCGCAGTCGCCGGGCTGGGCGCAGGGCGGCCCAGCGAGGAGGCAGCACGGTCCCGCGACGGGTGCAGGGAGGAGGCCTCCTCTTCACCGAGGTCGTCCTCAGCGTGGTCGATGTCGTCGTCGTCCGGGTGCTCGACGCGGGGCTCGGGGTCGACACGGCGCTCCGGAGCAGAGCTCCCACGCGGGCGGCCGCGCGGGCGGCCTGCGGGAGCGGTGGCGGCGCTAGCCGTCCGGCGAGCGAGACGTTCGGCACGAGAACCGGCCATGGCTGTGTCGAGGATGAAGACGCGCCTCAGCCCCCTACCTGGCGCGCCAAATGTCGGAGATTGTCCCCAGGAACTAGGGGTGTCTCCAAGGTATCGTGTAAGGGGCTGAACACGGAGTCAAACAATCCACAACGTGCTCCGGCGACGGTGCTCGTCAGGCTCGCTGCGGACGACACTGCAGAGATTGACACAAGATCTTACCCAGGTTCAGGGCCCTCTTGTGGAGGTAAAACCCCTACGTCCTGCTTTTGTGTATTGCACTGCTTGGAGAGTTTACAGTACAAGGAGAGCTTGTCGAGCTCGAGGTGTCTAACAATGGCTGCTTGCTAGTCTTCAGATCTAGGGTTTTTGGGTAGGCTCTTAGACTCCAAAAACCGAACCTAGTCCAGAGTCGAACCAGGAATCGAACCAGGAATCGAACCCCTCCCTTGGGTGCACCCCTTCTCCTTTTATAGGCGTCTCGGACCTCTTCTGCCCAAACATTTGGGCGGGAAGGGTTACCACATGGCGACGAAGGAGGAGGCGCGGTGCACCGTAAAGGTGAAGTCCACCATAAAGGTAAAGCTCGTGGACGCGGTCCACGGCAGGGGAACGACGTCACCAAAGCTGAAAAGGGGCACCGACCAGCTGGACAGTGGGCTGGCGCTTGCCGAGGTGGGAGGTGACCCACGGTGACGTCGTCCTTGGAGCGTAGCTGCAGACTGTTCCCTTGTCACCAAAGAGGCAATACTCGTTGTCTGCTTTGCTTGGCTCCGCTTTGTTGACTGCTTTATACATGGAAACGGCAACTGCGGCGTCGTCGTCATCGCGCGTAGGCACGCGTGTCACTCTGCACATGGCGCAGAGCCCATGTGCGCTCTGCCGCGGGGGCAGAGATGGGTTCACGAAGAAGGCGCTTCGCGAGGCGAAAAGCCTCGCCGAGCCCTTCAGCTTGGTCCTTAGCAGAATTGCGGGTGGCGTCGGAGACGCCTTGTCGAGGAGCGACCCCTCGCCAAGCGAGAGGATCCTTGGCGAGGAGAAAAAACCCTTCGCGAGGGAAAAATCCTCGCGAAGCTCGCCAGGCTTGGAGAGCCTGGTCCTTAGCGAAAATCATCCAAAGAATCTTATGGGCCCTGGCAGGCCGGCCCGTGGTACCCTGGTTTCCACTGTGCCGACAGAGGTTTATCGAACCAGTAGGACTTTGAAATCAACAACGAGGTGAATGTTGAAGATCTCTGGCGCTTAACCTTCAACAGACGTGGACCTGCACACACTCAACCAAATACTTTGCCCCCAACGGCGGAAAGGTTGTCAATCTTTCCGGTCTCGCAGAAAAAAAGCGGTTAATTGTATGATGAAATAGATGAAATATTGAAAAGTGACCAGAGGAGTAATGATGATGAAAACAAGTAAATGAGGTTGTAAACAATGTAAAAATATGGACCGGGGGCCATGGGTTCACTAGTGGAGTCTCTCAAGTAAATAAAATATGCATGTGATGAGTGAACAAATTACAGCTAGGCAATTGACAAGATCATGACACAAACCCAATTTAGCTATGACATAACGAACATGATAATATTTATGGAGGCATCACAACAAGGAACAAAGACCGTTGAGTCCAACTGCGCCTTTGTCTAAAAAGTCCACCGTGGGATCTCTATCCAGCCTGTCACCCAACGGTATTAAGTTGCGAGCAACAGACATTTACATTAAGTAAAGTGCATGAAGTAAGCAATACTAATATCAAAAAAGACATTAACACCGCTGTTTTACCCTTAGTAGCAACAGCACACCCTCGCCCTTAGACGTTTCTGTCACTCGTGCCCAGGAACAAAAGGGGGCATGAACCCACTATCTAGCATAAATACTCTCTCTTGGAGATACACACAATCACTTGGCCAAAGTAACTACGCACATCGGAGAGCATGCAAGAACATAAATCAACATATAAGAATCATGCACAATCTGAACATAACTTCATAATCTATCGGATCCCAGCAAACACATCACATAGCATTACAATAATCGATCTTGATCATGTTAGGCAGCTCACAAGATCATAAGACATGAAGCATAAGAGAGAGAGACTACCAACTAGCTACTGCCATGGACCCGTAGTCCAAGGTGAGACTACTCACAACTCATCCCGGAGGAAGGCATGGCGATGAAGAGCCCTCCGGGATCGATCTCCCCTCCGACAGAGTGCCGAGATCAGCTTCAGATTGGACCCCGAACTAGGGTTTTCGGTGACGGCGCGTTGGGGTCGAGTTTCTGGAAATAATGGCCGCCCCCTCGGTTTTAGGTCAAAAGGGATTTTATAAGCGTCGGAGGGGGCCGAGGAGGTGCCCAGGGGGCAGGGGCAGGTCCCACCCGCACGCCTAGGTGGGCCCGCGGTAGGGGGTCGCCCCTGGCCGCTAGGTGGCCCCCCAGGCTGCCCTTCGACGTGGTGGTGTCATATTTTGCATAAAAATTCCCCGTAAATTTTGAGGGCAATCTGACGATGTTTCCTGTTGTGACTTTTCTGAAATACAAAAACAGCAAAAACAGGGAACTGGCACTTGGCATCTTGTCAATAGGTTAGTCCGACAAAATGCATAAAAATGATATAATTGATAGTAAAAACATGTGACAATATCACAAAACTAGCATGGATCACTCAAAAATTATAGATACGCTTGAGACGTATCACGTAGCTCCTTGAACCATTGCTTCATATTCATCCTCACTCATGAATTCCCATCCGCCATTGTCATTGGCTATCATCGCTCTCTTATCGGTACACTCAAATGACTTGTGTCCAAGGCCTCCACACTTGCAGCATGTGATGTCACTTGATTTTCCCGTGGAAGATTGAGAGTATTGCATGGACGGTGCCGGTTTCTTGAAGGTAGAAGTCACGGGTCGACTAGAAGCACTTGAAGGTCTTGCGGTAGGTCTTGAGTTTGCTTGAGGAGCTTGTGGTGTTGCCGGTTGAGTAGATTTTGTAGGCTTGGTGGCGAAGTAGGCCTTGGTCTTGTTGTACTAGATGTCATCCACTACTTGGCACTCCGCCTTGGTGGCTTGGTGTACTAGCTCCACGAGAGAAGTGTAAGCTTGAAACTCGACGATCCTCTTGATGGGGTAGTTGAGGCCGTTCATGAAGCGCGCCATTGATTGCTCTTCCGATTCTTCCATGCTTGCACACATCATGAACGTCTCCATCTCCTTGAAGTACTCGTCAACGGACTTAATGCCTTGCTTGAGTTCTTGTAGCTTCTTGAAAAGATCACGTGTATAGTGTGGCGGGACAAAGCGTGCTCGCATATCTCGCTTCATGTCTTCCCAAGAATCAATAGGCGCATCACCGTTCTCCTCACGAATTGTTTGTACTTGTTCCCACCAAAGGAGCGCGTAGTCTTCGAACTCAAGCGATGCCATAGCTATCATTTTATCTTCGGGGTAGTTGTGAAGGCGGAAGATCTTGTCCACCTTGAGAGCCCAAAAGAGGTATGCTTTGGGGTCATTTGTTCCGAAGAACTTGGGCATGTTAAATTTGAGCTTCCCGAACCTCTCTTCCGCATTGAAGTATGGGCGGTGTTGTCGCACACTATCACGACTATGATCACGTTGAGGACGTTTGTTGTGGATGCGTGCTTCTCGTCTTTGGCTCTCTAAGTCCTCATCGCGATGACATCATTGGCGCTCAAGTTCTGCTTCATCAATGGCATGATTTGGATGGCCGTGCTCAGCATGGTTGCTTGGATTGCCTTGCGGACGGTGATCTTGACGGTCCTCCACATGACGCTCTTGATGTCCATCTTGATTGTGTGCTGGATGACGATACCTATCATGGGGTCGCGATGGAGACCTTGCTCGTGGGTGTCCTTGTCGAGATGCGACATCCTCATGACGGTGCGGAAATGGATCACGAGCTTGTCTATCTTGTGAGACGGACTCCTCATTACGGCGAGGAGAGGGGCCACGAGCTTGGCGATACGGAGGTGGATCAAATTCCTCGCGGCGTTGGTGATGATCTTGATGTTGTGGACAAGGTATGATATCATCATTATGAGAGTGATGTCTTCGATGTGAAGAACCACCACTATGCTCTTGCCGAACATGAGGGTCATCCACATTATGGTTGTGTGGGTGATGGCAGTGAGACCTTGAGCTTGCGGAAGATCCAAACCCGCTTGCACTTGACGATGAGGAGTGTCGATGTCGACGACCCATCCGAGCAATTTCCATCCTAAGAGCCTCAAAGTTGTTGTCGAGATGCTCCTCAAGGTTTGTTAGCTTGGCGTCCATCCATTCTTCAAGTCGGCCCAATGCCTCACGAGTGCCACGTTGCAGTGCTAAATGTTGAGTTTGTGTGGCATAGATTGGGTCATTGTCGGTGCCTCCTCCTTGCTGCATTTGCCTAGACATTGTGAAAGCCCCAAGCTTGTGTATATGGTGGTTAGCAAGGATTGACCCTACCGTCCCTTACCTTCTTGAAGATAGTATTGAGCCTCGTGCTTCGCGGTGTGTGACTAGGCACCCCAAGGTAAGAAGTATGATAGGAATGATCTGAGAACAAACCTCCAACACACACGCTTATGTGGAGCTTGGGTATGACAAGTGGCAAGAAATCGGAACGAAGCAAACGATATGGCTATTGCAACAAGTGGGGGATAACCACAAAGATCAAGAAGCAAAAGAGACCAACCACACAATCCAAGAAAACACGAAAACTCACACGTGGAGGCAAACGTTGATGGTGCGGCTATAGGGATGAACAACAAATACCTATCGTAGACTATGCTCATGTCGCACCACCGCTCGAAGGACGACTAGCTCAAGTGTCTTAGGGGAGAGCAACCGATTGGCACAACTGGACACATTTCTCTCTTGGATATTGGAGCTTGAAGTGGTAAGTATGACAAGGTTCACGGCTCGACTTTTCTCTTTTCTCTTTTTTGGATATATGAGTTTTGCCCAAGCTGAGATCGTTACAAGGGGATGCTCACAAGACTATGATGTGCTCACTTTGTGCCACACTAGTGCAATGCTCACACTTCAAAGAGCTAGCTCCGATGGGATTTGCTTCGCGAAAAGATTGGGATTTGCCACAAGGTATACCTTTGACGTTGGCGTGCTCGCGGACTTGTTGACAAAGGTGTGGAGGTGTGGACGTAGCTCCAAAGTTTTGTCGCCGAGGATGTCGATCGGAGCGAAGCACACACAACAAAAGGTCAAATGAAAATGAGGACCGTCAGTCTGGGGTCGGTCTGACCGACCTGTGGACCGGCTGCGGACGGTTAACCGGACGGGGAACCAGATCCAGACTGAAAATTTTCGGTGCGGAAAAACTGCTCGAAAATCCTCAAAATCGTTGGAAATTTGACCAAATTGGGTTAAAGGGGTGCCAAGGGAACGTGGGGAAGGGTCAAAAGCTTCAGATCCGTGGATCAAAACCACAAATCGTGCACCAAATCGAGAGATCGAACGAAATCTATTTTGGGCTAATTTTTTTTGGGGATTTTTGAAATTGGGTAAAAAGCAAGACAAATTTCGGTGGAAGAGGAGGAACACGAGTCTAATCCGTGGTAAACCTAAAGCTCTGATACCATATGATGCGGTTTGGGTCCCGATTTTCCTCGGATTCGACGAAGAACACGAAGAACACCAAGAACATGAAGAACACGGGAGGAAGTCTCGGATCGCAACCACGATACAACCTACCTTGATAAGTCATTTTCCCTCACCGGTAGGAGCAACTGGACCAGTAGAATCCTGAGAGAGAGACCGATAACGGTAGAATCTCCGGGAGAGATTGGTGAGTGCTTGGTAGAATCAAGAGTATGAGAGACGGTAAAGTAGAATAATACTCATGAGAGACCTCACACAAAGAGGGGCCTTGTACATCACCTAGATGAATCTAGAGTGGCCATGGATTCCACAAAGGAAAAGGTAGGAGCAAGAGCTCAAGTACTTGTCTATTCTTAGTCTAACCCTAGATCTGAAGAGGAGGGGTCCTTATATAGGCTGGGGGGGGGGGGGGGGGGGGGTAGGAAGCAGCATTACAGGGGATATTCCCTTTTGGGGCGCGCAGGCCAGGGCGGTCGGTCCGAAAGTCGGTTTAGACCGGCCGGGGTCGGTTCTGTGGCCTGTCAGACCGGCCGCCCGACCGAAACGGGCTTTTGTTAGGACCGGCCGCCAGACCGACCGTGGCCGGTTCAGACCGGCCCACAGATCGAAACCAGCTTCTGTTGCACCGGTCGGCGCCGATCAACCGGCCCCCAGACCGGCCGGGTCTTCTTGCCTTCTTTCGCTTCCCCATCGACTTCTCGAACATCGTCTTCGTCTTCCTCGACCTCCGGGGCCGCGTCGATGTCGGCCTTGTACCTAAGTATGCAAAGCGTATCCGCTTGAGGCAGTAAGCCATCCATGGAGAGATTGAATTGATGAAGGGATATGAGTGAGTTCACCTTGTCATTGGACCCTTAGGTGTGTCCGTCTTGATGTTGTCCACACGTGGGGCTACATCACATTGCATATTTTAGTTTGTAATAACACACAAATAAAGTTGAATCCAATCGGAAAAAGGGAACCTAAATTTAAGTTCATGTTGGCTTTAATACAAGCTATTAGAATCCTCAAAATGATGCACGGCATGCCACCTTGTGTAACTTTCCTGGACAACTGTCGTGACCTGCAAGGGCGGACCTGCAACGAAAATCATCCGTGGTTCTAATAGTTATCCGCTTTGTGCAAAGTAGTCCCACTTGTTGCAAATTATGTCAACGAGTCCTATTAGTTGTCAACCGAACTGATTAGTGGTCAAAAGCGTTGAAAGCTTGACACGTAGCGTGCCATGCTGGCTAAGTACAGATCCAGGTTAGCGTTCTGTGCCTTAAAAAACTGACTTTGTTGTAATTTGCATTGATGTGGTACATATAAACAGAAATACCTTGCCGGTTTTTTCCCAAGTCCTAATCCTATTTACCCCGACAAAGGCACGACAGAGAGTGGCCACGAAAGTGTGGTCTGAGCGCAAGGCGGAGCGGTGGAGGGGTCTCAGGCGTTGTTGATTGTACAACTAGTACTCCGTCTTTATCAAAATATAAGATGTTTTAGGGTATGTACAATAGTAGAGAAGACGAGTCTTCTCTTACCCCTCCACGTCATCTGGAGAAGGCAATAAATATCAGTTATACAATGCACTCTCTCTATTATCATCTCTAGCAATTAATGAGAATTAATTAAATTTTAGTATGAAATTATGTTAATAAGGGAAGGCAAGGGATATAACGGAGAAAATAGTCTTCTCTTAATATTTAAGAGATCATCTCATAGTTAAAGGAAGACAACCCTCTTTTTTTTTCATTCTCTCTCCGCCAACTAAGCAAAAATCTGACGTGCCATCAGTAAGGAAAGGCTGACATCACTCCATTATACATGCCCTTAGCATTTGATTTTCTATCCGTATCTAGACATGTTTTAGTGAAATATTCACATCCGTATCTAGACATGTTTTAGTGCAAGATAGATACGGATGGAAAGCCAAATGCTAAAACATCTTATATTTTGATACGGAGGGAGTAGTTTAGAAGCGCGGCTTGCCGCGCACCACCATTTGATAAAAAAATATTTTACCCGCAATTCTCATGTATTAATACAGATTAATGATAATACCGTTAATATCTCAGGCAGAAATATAAGCAACATAGAAAAATAATGACATACAAACGTTGAGACGATGTTTATAGTACTGGTAAGATATCCGGGTTCAATCAGATAGTTATTTACAGAAGACACTGAAGTTGGAGCATAAGGAGGTTCGGTAGGTTCATACTCAGAAAACATAGTGCTATATAAACCACAACCTAGTACATACATAAGTGGGTAATATATAGTTATAAGAGAGTTGGAGCCAAAATTGTAGCAACATAATGACTGGATTGTTGGAAAGCTGAGATATATCTTAGCATTGCTTAAGGAGTTTGCAAATGATGTAGGCGAAATCGCCTAAGACCATTATGGTTGGTGGTAATGACAATGAACAGCTGCAAAAGAACGGCGGAGACAGTACATTAGCTTATAATGGCCATCTCAGATCAATCGGATTTACATAAAGGTTCCAACAACAAGGATGGTATTACCTCATGAGTTCATTCTTTTGTCCAATTCTTGGCGGCATGTATCCTCCATGGACAATCTACATCGGTACATCTAGCACGAAATCTCTCCTTCTCACTATACTCCATGTTAAAAGATCACTCTTCTCTAATTACTAGTTGTCTCAAGGCAACCTTAAAGTCTTTCCATCAACAAAGGTGCTCTTCTCTTGAATTTGAGGACAATTTCTATCATGAATATGAGTGGGAACCATTGTGTTAGCAATTATACTCTCATCATCCCCGGGCACATTCTGTTCATCATATGAGTTGTCAACATCCAGCGTTCCCAATGGAACCCTTATAGCAGATACCTTTGGCTTATTTTCATGATCCTTCACATGGACTTCCTTCGCCTCCTCCTCATATTGCACAAGCTCATCATCCTCATACTCCCCTTTATAGGCTTGGTTCGGCCAAGCAAAGAATGGAGCATGAACCGGCTCATCATTCTCCTCTTCACCTCTCACTTGAGCAGATTCATTATTTTTGTTCTCATGGTCACACCAAACCTTAAAGTCCTTGATTCATTGCACCTATCGAATAATTGCCCTATCTCGGACTAGGAAATTAAAGGAAGGGTGTCATCTCTGGATCCATACCAAATGGTCATTCTCTGATCAGTAGACCACTAAAACTGCTCCTCCACAACTGCTGTAATCTGTGCCACGAACAAGTCTCGACCCACCGCAAAATCCCATATTTTGCCCCTTCGGTACACTCTTCTACCATCTACAAATGTCAAGTATGACTGCACATCTATCTCTACTCGGAAATTCTCCATGAATGCGCTGAAACACCACAAAAAGCAAACTCTAAACTTGTTGCATGTTTCTAAAACAACAGTACTGGAAACATGGGAGAAGAGGCATATGCACAACAGTGCACCGTCGGTGTTGTAGTCGTTGCCGCGGAGACTAGGCTGCCGAACAGAGGATCGAGGAGCTTCGGCAGGGAGTGGCGGAGGGGGCCTTTCCTGGCGTCGCCATGCACGTCTCCTCGTCGAGCCGTCCGTCGGCGACAATCTTGGGCTGGGCGCGACGGGCTCGCGGGTTGAGCGGGGCTGAGCAGGACGGTAGATGGAGGTGCGGGGCGAGCAGGAGAGAAGCGAGAGGGAGGGAATCAGTGGGGAGAGAGCCTCTGCCGGAGCTGCGATGCGGCGGCCGGGCGTGCCGCCATGGTGGGTGGTGAGAAAGGGACGGGCCTGTTCTTGCTGGATCGATCCGAGTTCCTCATCTTTTGGCTAGGTCTAGTTGAGGCCTTGAGGGCATGTTTGGTATTCTAGAAAAACTGACAAACACCACAAAGTTTGATTAACGTGAGTTCTTTGAAAATTGATGGCAGTGGTATTGTGGCATACAAAACCTTAATGTGGATGTTACTCCCTCCGTTTCTAATAGTTGACTTTCATTTATCTATGTACGAATGCATTTAGATACCTTTTAGTGTGTAGATATATCCGTATGTATGCAAATGAAAGTCAAGTATTTTGGAACGGAGAGAGTATTTTGGTAAATTTGATTTTCTTAGTGTTATTTTGAAACTCCCGGTTTTGACTAATGGACCTAATGGTATCGTGGCAATTCTCTCCAAGAAAACATAGCCCGCTCAGTGGGCCAGTATTTCCGACACGTCTACTATATCCGAAGCTCGTCTCGGTCGTCGTCTTCCCACACTCCATTTCCAACTCAACCTTCCACCCAACCAGGGTCCAGCCAATCCCCCCGAACTCGTTTTTTCCCCTCCCCTCTACAGTAGAGAGAGGCGACCGAAAGGCGATCCACTTTCCCCCCTCTCCCGCCGGCGAGCCCGTGGGTTCTCCTCTCCTCCGTTTGCCGCTCCGGCGGCGGCGGGAGGAGGGGGGAACCCCGGTCCCTCGTTCCGTGTGTGTATATAGGGTTTGGGTTGGTGGTGCTTTGGTCGTCGCGTTGAAGGGGGCGGCGGCGACCAGTGGCTGGTGTTTCCCTCAGATCCATTCCCTTTCCGGCCATGGCCCTTGGGGTGGCGGCGGCGGTCTGGTGGGTGTAGTTTCCTGCCATCCTTTTGGTTGGTGAGGTTAGGGTTTTGCTCGGCCGTCGCGTGCGGTGGCGAGCTGCGTCTTCCTGGATGGTGGCGTCGAGGCGACGGCGATGCTACTGGCAGAGGTTTTTGTTTCTCCGCTCTCGTCCTCGCCATGCCGGTGTCTGCTCCAGCGCCGACGTTAGGAGTGGGAGATCTCTTCTGGGAGCAGGTCGGTGTTGCTGCCTCTCTCATGGCGGTGGCCTCGGCCTGGGCGCGGATGCGTCTTGGCCCGCAGGGGTTGGCTTTGATCTGCTGCAGGGATGGTGGAGGATGGTAGGCAGATCGGGCGTTCTTCTTCGACGATGTCGACCGACGACGCCAGATCTGGAGCCTTGGGAGCACGGGGTGTTACCCCGGCCGATGTGCCACAGTGATAGGTGCTCCGCTGTTCGTGGCGGTCCTTCCTTCGGCTCACAAAGCTCTGTAGCGATGGTGCTTCGATGGTTCGATGGTTTGTGGTGCTTGCCCCTTCTTCTTCATGCAGCTTTCGCGGCGGAGGACGACGGTGGCATCTGTCCGGTTCAACAGTTCCATCCTTCTGGGATCAGTTTGTAATTTTCTGTTTTCAGGGGTGTTTCTTGCTGTTGTGGTGTATCAGGAGGCCTCTCTGGCTTCTTCTCTCGATATCCCGCGTATGTGTGCGTTTCTTGTACTCAGTGTATTACCTGGTTAATATATGTATGCGTGGTTTAAAAAAAGAGTAAAATACATGGTTGGTCCACGTACTTGTCGGCCTGGTTCACTTCGGTCATCGTACTTTGGGAATACCAATTTACGGTCACCGAATATGCTTCTTGCTTCATCTACGGTCACTGGTCGCTGGTACAACATTGTATCTGCCGACGTGGCAAGTTGTGGACTCCATATGTCAGACCTAATTGATTCCAGCATTGTACTTTTTTTTTTCAAAAAGCACCCAAAATTATTTCCCCTCTCTTATCTTCTCCTTCCTCCTCTGTCTCACCTAAATCCTCTATTCCTCTTCCACCCGTCCGACCGTCCCGAAGCTCCCCGGCGCGGCCCGGTTCCTCGCCGTCGGCCGAGCTTCCGCCGTACACGCCACCAACGCAGGCACCCACCGCCTTGCCTTCCTCCTACGCCTCTCCCATGGCGGTCACCAACCCCTCCCGCAGCTCCCCGCCGCGGCCCGGTTCCTCGCCGCCGGCCGAGCTGCCTCCGTCCTCGACACCTGCGCGGGTGCCTGTTCACCGTGACCGACGAGTAAGCTGACTTGGAATCGCGGGCTGCTACGCTGGAGGACGACGCGGCCGTTGGCCAGAAGATCGTGAAGCGTCTGGGCCACGCGTGGGTGCGCCATGGTGGGCGTCATCGACCCGCGCACGGGTGAATGGCGGTGCTGGCGGGCTGTCGGCAGGGCAGCAGGGCAGCGCGGCCTGCGCACTCTGTCGAGGAGAAATCGGAGACAGCGCAACCATGCCGGTCGCGTTCGGCGCGTCGTCCGCGCCGTGCGTGAGTCGCGCGGCGACCATGCCGGTCGCGTTCGGCGCATCGTCCGCGCAATGCGTGCGTCGCGGGGCGTCCATGCCGGTCGCGTTCCGCGCGTCGTCCGCGCCGTGCATGCGTGTCGCGGCGCGGCCAGGCCGGTCGTGCTCCGCTCGTCGTCCGCCCCGTGCGTGCGTCGAGCCGGTGCTCCGTGCGTCGAGTTGGGAACGAGCTGTTGCTGCTGGAATTTGTCTAGTGACCGCAGGCTGCTGCTCGGGCGCTGCGCCATGGTTGCAGGCCGCTGGACGTGGCGCGTACACATGAGGGAGTTCGAGGACCGTTCGTTAGCCGACGAGCAGCGGGTCGACGCCGTCGGCCTGCCCTAGTACTCTTGCTCTGGATGCGACCACGCCGTGGAGTTCCTGGACGGCGAGTGGTGCACGGAGCAGCTGGACATGGTCCACGTGTGTGGCCACGGTACTTCTGCTCGAGGAGGCTCTAATTTAGGTTTTTTTTTTTGCAAAAATGAAATACAACGGAGGACTGACATGTGGGTCCGGTGAGTGCCATGTTGACAAATACATCATGTTCCCAGCAGCAGTGACCGTCTCTGAGCACTGAAATCGTATTTGGTTACCGTAAAATGGTATTCGCGAAGTACGGTGACTGAAAGTGAACCTCGCCGACAAGTCCATGGACTAACCATGTATTTTACTCAATAAAAAAAAAAAAACTTCCACCCAACCAGATCTCATCTCACCGACCAACCGCCTCGCCGTCTCCTCCTCCTCGCCATCCCTGCCGCCCCTCCGGCGGCGGAGGCAGCCAGCCGGTCGGCCACGTACGATGCGGCCGGCGCTGGGCGCCGCCGACGCCCTCCTCCCCTCCGCCTCCTGCAC
This sequence comes from Puccinellia tenuiflora, assembly GCA_012064385.1. Lineage (NCBI taxonomy): Eukaryota > Viridiplantae > Streptophyta > Magnoliopsida > Poales > Poaceae > Puccinellia > Puccinellia tenuiflora. The sequence continues at coordinate 47,492 of QRDG01002127.1, forward strand.
CCACCGCCTCAAACCCCCTTTCCCTTCCTTCTCTTCGCACCCCCAGCTCTCCTCCTCCTCCTCCTCCTCCTCCTCCTCCTCCTCCTCCTCCTCCTAGCTCCCTTCCCCCGACGCGCCTTACCTGCTAACCTCCACTGCCACGACAACCTAACACGGCCTCCGCTCCCCGCCCTCACCCGCACACTCGCCCCCCTCCATCGCGCATCATTGGTCAGCGCGGTGCGGGTTTCTCGATCGATTGATTGGCTCCCGTTGCGGGCTGGATCCGCTGATCCGTCGGGCGTTTGATTCCACCCAGCTCAGGTAACCACGGGCGGCTTACGCCTGTACTCTGGGTTGCGCAATGTTACAGCGTGACAGAACAATGTCGTGATCTAGGGGAGTTAGTCCGACCCTAGCTTGTTCGTAAGATTAAGCAATCCATCTACAATTGTAAAATGTGTAGGACAGAACAGAAACTGGAGAGTTCCTAAAGTAAGAGGGAAATGGGGATCACTTGGGGGAGTTCAAGGACTATTTATTAAGCTCTACGTACACGGCAAGATGTACCATCACTGGGTGGCTAAAGGTGTTCTTAGGATCACTGTAGTTTTCTTCCTTCCTGGTATTGTAACAGCAGCCCCCAAGAGCATGGGTAGAGTAGGAGTTTTCACTGGTTTGCTATTTTCAGGCATCTGTATGGCATTTGCATTGTCGGTTTTGGTAGTATTTGAATTAGTTGTACATGTTACTAATCTCTCTGCCATCCACCGTAGGTGCAATGTAGTTAATTTGTACCACAAATTCAGTTCATCACGGGACCGAAACTAGTATGTTCTGAATTTAACCTTGCTGGACAAACGAAATTTGATCAGTCAATAGTGCTACTCGTCAAATGCTTCTTTAGACCCCCTGAGTTATAGACACAAGCAGAGAGATCTCCTTAGGCAATCCATCTAAATTAGTAGTAAAATGTGTAGGACAGAACAGAAACTGGAGGGTTCCCAAAGTAAGAGGGAAATGGGGATCACTTGGGGAGTTCAAGGACTATTAGTTAAGCTCTGCACAGCAAGATGAACCATCACTTGGTGGCTAAAGGTGTTTTTAGGATCAGTGTAGTTTTCTTCCTTCCTGGTAATGTAACAACGGTACCCAAGAGCGTGGCTAGAGTAGGAGTTTTGCTGCTCGTTTGTTATTCCCCGATATCTGTATGGCATATCAACTGTCGGTTTTGGTAGTATTTGAATTAGTGGTACATGCTACTAATCTCTCTGCCATCCACCGTAGGCGCAATGTAGTTAATTTGTACCACAAATTCAGTTCATCACGAGACCGAAACTAGTATGTTCTTAATTTAACCTTGCTGGAGTGGAAAAACGAAGTTTGATCAGTCAATAGTGCTACTCGTCAAATGCTTCTTTAGACCCCCTGAGTTATAGACAGAAGCAGAGATATCTCCTTCGGCAGTTCACACTTATGGTGATAGCCGTTGATTTTATTGCTTGAGCGTAGATAGTTTGTGTGATACCACTAATATCTAACTGCTTCTTTAGTTCCCTGTAGTGGCAAAGATGGGTGATCTGTCTTGTGGTTCTGAAAGTGTACCGATGGAGGGTCATGATATCTCTCCTGTTGGCAAGGATGGCATGGTTCTGCTAGTGGCGGCACTTCCTCCAGCAGGGCAGACTCAGAGTTCTAGCGGGGAACTCCATCATAGCCAGGATGGAACTAATGAACAATGTATGGATGGTGATTCTCTAGAGACTGAAGTGGATATCTCAGGTTCTCCCAGCTCAGGAATAAAGAGAGGCAAAGAATGTGGTGGGAGCTCCCATGAAGTCTCTGATTACAGTGAACCAAAGGAATCTTGGATTTATGGGTGTCAACCGTCATTTGTGGTGAGTGGAACTTGTTAAATTATGTCGTGTTTGCTTAGCATACTGTAGCATACTCTGCATGATGGAAAGTATCTCTATGAACAGCAAATGGTGCTCTGGATCTCGAGCACCCACTTGTTAAGGGGAAAATGGGGAAGGGCATCACAAATAGAGATAGTTCGTGATATTATATATATCCTGGCATTGGATTTCCAGGTAGAAAATGTTTAGAAGTTCAGAGACAGTGATGTTGTGTGGTGAATTTCCAAAAGTTTTGGTTGACAGATGGGCCTATCAAATCATCAAGTTGAGCACTCTAGGCTTGTTTTCCTTCCTGATGTTGTGGTGTACTGGTGTTGGTACATTTAATTTGGGAGTCTATGTTAAGATGGTAATGGAATTGTGGCAGCATTCTGATTTATACTTTGATCCATGCTTGACCTTGAACTATTTATGCACATTTGGCTTTTGTTTCTGCCTAGTCTTCAGTAAGGCTCGTCTCCGCTATGAAAGGAGGCCGTGAGAGAAGCGGTGAAGCATCGCCAACCGATAATCGCCGTGTTAAGTGGGCCCCAGATGTCTACGATCCCCCGGTCACCTCTGTCGATCATTCAGTGAAGAGCCACCAACAGGGTCCCAGGTCTCGGAAGAAGGAGAAGAGCAAGCAGAAACTGAAGAAGAAGAAGAGGAAGTCACGAGGCAAAAACAGCGGCTTGCACGATGCTGCCCATAATCCGCCTGCCCTCCAGGATCCTGGGTAAGACCAACATACATGCAGTTCTTGCTACTGGTGGTTTCACCCTTGGCGGGTCGTGTTAAGTCATATGCTGGCGACCTTTTTGTTTCTCAGGCCGTCATCCCCTGACGATTTCGGTGACCTGGAGCCCGAGGTGCTGGATTAAGATACCACGGTCGGTGGTGGCCAAGAACCTGAGGGCCGAAGTGGCTTTGTGCATGAGATGCTAGACGAAGCTACGAGCTCTCGCCAGGATTCTTCTTACTCTTTGGAGATGAGTTTCCCTGCCGCCAAGGCGTCATGAAATGGTGTTCTGGAGGAGGCCTTGTGAATATACTGCGTGTAGATAAATAAATCTAGGATTTAAGATGAGATGCATGTTATGTCCTTTTGGCTGGTGTCTTGTAGTGTGCTTTTGCCCTGCACGGTTCAGTCGCGCTGTTGTTTGGCAGCGACCGATTGAAGATGATCATCTCGTGGTCTTGGACAGACTGGTGTTGCCATGCTCATGCTGAGATCGTCCCTAATTTCTTAGAGGGACATTGAGATCAACCTCTTATTTTGAAGAGGTATTGTGTTGAGATCAATCCTCTTTTTGGGAGCGATTCTGAGGTTAATCCTGCTCATTTTTGTTCAGCTGTATCCATTTCGAATTGTTCAGTTGGTGGAACACTCAGCAGCACTACATGACATGAACATAAATGGAAACAAACGCACCGCCAGACGGAGACAGCTTTGCTCACTGCTTGTTCTCAACCGGTTTAAATGGTCTTTTATTTAGCTTTAAATGGTGGTAAGGCTTTAGCAGTTTTGGCGTGGTTTTTGTCTGCATTTGGGTACAGGCCAAATTCAGGTGTAGTGGAGTCCAAGAGAGTTCGTGTCAACCTAACTGCATTTGTCACTTACCTGTGGCCATGGCGACGATGGCGACAGCAAGCGAGCCCTCTTCCTCCCCCGGCAGTGGCGCCGCTGCCCACTGGCCCGGGGACTCGCCGTCGTGGCGGCGTCAGTCCTGCTCCTGCTTCTGCCTGCACCACGCCCTCCTCCGTCGTTGGGTGCCGCCAGCCGAGCTCCTCCAGCTGACCATCGTGGCCGGTGCCAGGGAGAAGGGAGCAGATGCGCCGTGTTCATCCAACGTGTTACTGTAATATGTCACATTTCTTATCATGTGTCATGATTGCTTGGACGGAACGCCGCCGAGATACCACCTGCAGAGAGGTTTCGGCGACGTCTCCGACAAATGGATCATCCATCTACAGGTGGTACCATCATCCTTCCTCAGTCCTCACCCGTCGTTTCTCTCTTTTCTTTTCTGAAATCGAACATCTTATTACTGGCACCAACTGAAGATCAATGTTCTGAACCATTGTACAGTTTTGGTAACTGAATTGCACTTTGAGATTGACATGGTGAGGACGTTCAGCAAGCAGGCTCAAGGCAGGGTAATATACTGACCTATGTTTTTTTCTCTCCCATTGAGAACAACCAGGGGGAAGGATGGTGCAGCACGGTCAAGGAGTGTTCCGACCGCAGTAAGACCGACCTCGGCTCGTCTAGTTTCATGGAACCCGTGATGTTCTCCGGCCCTGGGATCTTAAGTGTTGATCAAATGCTGAATCCTGGTAATTCCTCTTGCTTCTCTGCCACTTCGAGTGACCAGTACATATTTGGTTGTTCCATCATTTCTCATGTCCTCGTCAATGAATATCAGGTTTTCAGACTTTCTTTTACCTGTTTGATACATCCTACATCTAACTTCTATCAGCGTGTTCTCTGGAACAAGGTCTGCGTGCACGTATTCCGACAGGGCGCCATTCTCTAGAGATGCCGAAGGGAAAGTTGAGAGGATCTTCCTGAATCCTGGCTCCATGTCACCAGCTTCACTGTCGCCGCCTTCATTGCTTGCGGTGATGTTCTGTTGAAGACGGTGCAGGATGGAGGCACACTCTACTTCAGAGGATCGTGCATCTATGAAGCGGTTGTTGACGAATTCATGGATAAAAGGACTCGCCCCATGCTAAGCAGGCCATACTAGATTCACCGTGTTCATATAAGTTCAGAAAACTGTTACTAAGCTAGATCTGCAATTTCAGCAAGAACCATTACTTAGCTGTGAATAAGGGCAATTTGCAGGCCATCCTTACAGGCTGTTCTGCTGGTGGGCTTGCCACGCTTCTGCATTGCGATGATTTTAGCTCACGGTTTCGTCAAGAGGTTTCAGTTAAATGCTTCGCTGACGCTGGATTTATTCTTGACGTGTAAGACTCTTGAAAATAAATGTCATCCACTAGCATTGTGCCTGAACTAGAGTACATTTTCTTTGGCAGAAAGGATATATCTGGAGAAAGGTCCTTTACTCCTTTTGGTCTGTCTACGATGGAGTTGTTCAGCTCTAGGTTAGCTGTCAGACATGCATGAAACTTCAAAATATATCCGTTACTTTTATAATCAAGCATTCTGGTTAGGTGGGTACAAAGACCTATTTGTAATTTTCATTACTTTTTGAGATCTTTGTACTACGATAGATGATTATCAATAGATCGACTGACCTTTTCGCAAACAAAAGCACACACTACACAACACAAACTGAAAGAACTGAAAAAAGAGTGATTTCGTAATACTAATATCAAGCAACGGCGCCAACAGACAGTTGGTTGAAGCATTTGTCTTCAACTCGAAGACGAGGTGGCGGCAAGCAATGTTTGGAGTGGAGTCCACCACCACTTGTGCTGAAGTTGTGCATTAACTAACCATGTAGCTTGTCTCCACTCCAAGACACGACGGACAGACAGCAATGGCGGGGACAACCGAGCCGCTCATACTTCCCACCCCGCAGCAACAGCAACAGCACCACCGTCGGCCAGCCAACCGTGGCTGGGGTGGACTCGCTGTCGCGGCGGCGGCGACGGCGGTGCTGGTCCTGCTGCTGCTGTCAGCCTCCGGCCCTCTGCGTCCATGCAGGCTGTTCGGCGCACCGCCGGAGCTCGTCGAGCTCACCCTCCTCGCCGGCGCCAAGGAGAAGGGAGCAGGTACGCGGTGTTCATCCGACGCTGGCTTCTTTCTTGCATAATCCATCCAGCTCGAGGTAAATTTGTTGGCGATGATGCTAATACTATCGATTTCGTCTCAGTGTGCTTGGACGGAACCCCGCCGGGCTACCACCTGCAGAGAGGCTCCGGCGAGGGATCCAAAAGCTGGCTCATCCACTTAGAGGTAGGTAGTACCGTAGTACCATCTATCCATCGCTCAACCATTTCCTTATACTAATATATAGCCTATGACCTCTCACAAATAAAATATAGCCTATGCCCTCTCACAAATAAGCCACCAGTACTAAAGAATAATGAAATTGAAGATGAGATGATCTTCCATTGTTCTTAGTTATTAAGTTTAAATATTTTTCCTTTCCAAAAGATATGGTTTTGATAACTTATTCAAATGATTCATTTTTATAGCAGAAATCTGCTTTGAGATAGAGACCCGGCCGGCCTAATTTTGTTGCCATTAAGCAAACACCTTTTCATCCCTTTTGGAGCAAAACATGCCTTCCTACATGATGGGGACGTGTAGTAGCTACTCCCTCCGTTCTAAATTAGTTGTCTTCCATTTGCCAAAAAGTGAATGTATCTATACTTATAACATGTCTAGATACATCCATTTTTGCAAATAGAAGACAACTAATTTGGAACGGAGGGAGTACATGATGCGCACTCAAAACAGGGCAATCAATTGATTGACCTATATATATTTTTCAATTGAAAATACCCAGGGGGGAGGCTGGTGCAGCACGGTCAAGGATTGTTCCAACCGCAAAATGTCTGCTCTTGGTTCGTCTAATTTCATGAAACCGATACGGTTCGCCGGCGCTGGGATCCTCGACAGTGATCAGCAACTGAATCCAGGTAATTGCCGATGCTCACATGCCATTCCCCTACCTTACGAACTGGCCATATACTTTGAAATGAAACGGTTATATTTGAAATATCAGAGGCACAATTGCACTTCAGGCTCTCCTATATCATCGCGTTGTAGCGTTGTAGGAATTGATTGGAAACGTATACGGTCCATATATATAGTATGCCAGGTTAAGTTAGGTAGACATGTGCGGTATGCACGTTTAGCAACAACACTTTGATCAAAAAAAGGCTCGGTTAGGTAGGAGATATGCTAGCGTACGTTTTGGCGTTTAGCTAGCGCTGACGTATTTATACAATAAACAGACTCGATCGCCTGTAACTCCTAGTTCCATCGGGCGAGCGATCGATCTCAACTTTAGGGTTTGCGGCCAAAACACAAACGCTATAGCTAGGTAGATGCTGAAGAACATGGCTGCCGGCGATGGGGAGGAAGAGCTATGGTCCAGCCTCCCCGCCGATCACCTCAGCGTGGTGTACGCCAGGTTGACCTCCCCGTTGGCCCGCGTCCGCTTCGCCGCCGTGTGTTCTTCGTGGCGCGCCTTCGCCTCGACATACCCACGACGGCCCGTCCTCCCGTGGCTGTTGCTGGATCCACGCAGCGGCGACGAGACGAAGCGCGTGTACTGCCTGCCCGAGGACGGGGACGGCGCGGTCCTGGTGCGCGTCCCCATCCCTAGCGAGGCTGCAGCTGGGTACTTCATCGGCGGTCACGACGGCGGATGGGTAAGGTGTCAAGGTGGGATCCCGCCGGGATATCACTTTTAGTGTATTTTGCCTTTTCTAGTTCAAAATTTTGTGCCAAAATTTACACTAGTAAAAGCAAAATGCACTACAAGTGGAACTTAGATGGGATCCCACTTGACACCCTACGGATGGGTCGTCTCGTCCGATGTGCCGCTCGGGATCGTGAACCTCTTCTCCGGCAATGAGGTGGTGTTCTCTCCGGCGCAAAGGAGGACCATCCGTGAACAACAGAGCACCGGCGAACGGCTGTTCATGCGGAAGGTCGTCTTCTCCGATGCGCCCACCTCCAGCGGTTGCATCCTCGCCGCCATCACCGACAAGCTGAGCGTCGCGATATGTAGGGTTGGATACCCGGAGGAGGGGTGGACGACACGGGAGTTTCATGGGGACCAGAGGATCATGGATATCACCTTCTACAATGGCGAGCTCTACGGGCTAGAGCGATACAGCGACAACCTCGTGAAGCTTGAAATTGGCATGAACAAAGACGGCGGGGCGATGATCACATCCACTGAGAAGCTAGATATGCAGCGCAAGCATTATTGGATGGGTCCCGATGAGTACCCTAGGTACATTGTTGAGCTACACGGCAAGCTTGTGATGGTGGGACAGTGGCAGTACATAACCAAGGCCTTTTTCAGGGTGCACGAGCTCGTAGACTATAACACCGACGCAACGATGCTCACTACTTATCGTTATAGATGGGTTGAGATGACGAGTCTTGGTGACTACGCCTTGTTCTTAGGGCCGACATACTGCAAGGCAGTGCCCGTGCCAATGGCAATGGGCGGGGGCAGCAGTGTTAAAAGGAACCATATATACTACTGCTACCATCGTTGCTTAAGCAAGGACAATCAGATCCCCAACGGTGCCATTTTGTTCATGACGACCTCAGATAGGGATGGAGAATCTCGTGCGTATTACAGGAAAGAAGAGCGTGGCGCCGGCAACAAGATCATGTCGGTAGGATACTACATGAGGGGTGGTCTACATCCTCCCATGTGGCTTCTTCCCCCGGATATGTAGCTGGTTATGATTCGAAATTTAGTACAACTGATTACCCTCTTTTGATTCATAAACACAAGGCCTATTGGAACTGTCCAAGTCTGATCTTTTTCTAGCAGTTAATGTGCGGGCTGATGACCTCTTTTCCGGCATTAAGGTGGTGTTCTCTACAACCGTGTGTGGATTTTATTAGTCAGTTGCATTTGTTTTAAGTAGGTTCATTCATGCATCTGTGTCTTGCAATGCTTCATGAAATTCGGCAGGACAAATTTTGGTTTTGCAAAGTTTAGTTGTTGGGTTGTATTTTTTTGGTTTTCTTGTTGCTACTGTAGTGTGTACTAGTGCTACATTTCAGCTGATGCATTGTGATCTATGGACTGCTCCAATTCTTAGTGTTTCGTGCAATAAATACTATACCAAGTTCTACATGATTACACCCATTATCTGTGGACTTTCCCTATCACTTTTCCTTCTGGCTTCCGCCTCTTCCATGCTTTTGTCCGACCCCATTTTAATTCTACGATCATCACATTTCAATGCGACAATGGCAGGGAGTTTGACAGCACCAGCAATTGCTCTCCCCTTTGGCACTACTATGTGTTTCTCCTACACCTACCTTCAAAACGATAAAGACGAGCGTGCGATCCGGACGATCAACGATGTTATTTGCAATCTTCTTCGCCAGGTCTCTACGTCGCCTCACTATTGAGTTGATGCTCTTAGTGTTGCGAAAGACATTCTTAATCTCTGGCCTAATATAGCACACAAATTGCTCTTTGGCTCCCCACGGCGTACCATCACATTCGTGTATTTGGGTCTCTCTGTTATCCTAACAACGGCGACAGGCGATAACAAACTTTCTCCTTGTTCTGTCTTCTTGCGTTTTTTAGGATATCCTCCTGATCACACACTAAGGGCTTTGATTCATAGGATTCTTAAAGGATTTGTGTACTATTGAAATCTTATGGACATTTTCTTTTGAGGGCCATTTGATTTATAGGATCATATCATATAGGAATCTTGTAGTGCAAATTCTATAGAAAAAAAACATGAGGTCTAACCTCATGGAAAAATTCCTTCAAAGGAAGTGTCTCTTCCCATAGGATTCAATTGGAAATGCCATCTTATTCCTACAAGTTCCTAATCCTATATTTTTTCTATCCTATGAATCAAAGGATCCTTAAGGCTGGACGCTTAGACACGCTCAGCCCAAGCTTGGGCTTGGCCCGTTGATATGTTAGACCGAGCTGAGTCTTCTTTCCTGGACAGTAGAGAGCTTGGGCCGAGCCAGGCTCGGCTCGGGCTAGCCCGTTTGACTCATTTTTTTGCGGAATTAAGACATAGGAAGGAAATGGACTGAAACAACAGCCCAATTACGTTGCTGTGCCACCCCTCGTCGGCATCGTGCTTGCCGGGGAGGACGCCCCTACTCGTTAGTGACCCACCTCCATCAGGCTCGCGAGCTGCACTGAGCTGCACCGAGCTTTTGGGAAGCTTGGCCGAGCTCCATTTTACGGCTCGCCGACAGTTTTGAGCTGGTAATATTTAGCCACGCCACTAATATTTTGGAGTCCAAAAATGACACAAATTACTAGTGGCGTGGACAATCTAAACATGGCACTAATATATTTTTATGAGTGGCACGGGAAATTTTATCAGTGGCACGGAAGCTAATGGGCTAGTCATAAGGCTGGCAGCCATCACCACGAATCACGACAAATTCCATGTCCCTCTTACGGCTCATTTGGATAAATCCAGGCTTTGATACCTTTTTATATATCTGAAGTCCACGTTTCATCCCTCAACTCTTCTTGAAGTTCACTTTTTGTCCTAAAACTTTTGTTTGGTCTAATACAAACCCTGAACTCTTGTAAAAATCCATGTCACATTTAACTTCAAGAAAAACGCTTGTGTGGGAAACATGTAGCACAAAAAATGGTAAACTGGACTGAACACGAAATGAATCTAAATTCCCAAACCTCGAGAGCACCCACGACAGCCCACTCTGATGTGGTACAGCTAGTCTACGTGGCCCTACTCGTGCACGACCCTCAAACTTGTCCGACCTGTCCACGACCCAACTCACCCGCATCCCTAGCCTGTCTACACCTCCGGACCTCCCTACTCGCTCAGACAGATGTCAACTTCATCATTCTCATTGCACTCACCGACGGCATCCCGTCATCGATGCGCTCATCGGAGGAACCTCGTGGTGGATTCATGCTGCCATGCTCATTCCTTCAAGCTGGGAGGCGCAACTAGTCGGTCAGCTTTAAGAGGGTGCAGATGGTGCAGTACACATCACCATTTTTTGGGTCAGACGAGTTGTGAACTTTTTCAAGAGTTCAAGGTTTATTTTGGACCAATAGATGTTTTAGGATGAAAAGTAAACTTACTCAAGAATTCAGGGACAAAACATGGACTTTCTTCTGTTGTAATATGTCTTTTCACTACCTTTGATAAGCACATTATTAGATTTCTACAACTGGAACAAAGTCTATGTACGATACTGCGATGGGGCATCATTTTCTGGGGACAAGGAAGGTAGAGCGGAGGTGATTTTCTGAATCCTGGTCCAACATCGCTATATATTTTGTTTTGCTTGAAGTGATGTTTTGTTGTTATTGATGTAGGATGGAAGCACACTTCACTTCAGAGGATTGCGCGTCTATGAGGCGGTTATTGATGAACTCATGGAAAAAGGACTCGTCAATGCTACACAGGTTATTATTAATTTAGTGACTTACTATAATTTTAGAAAAACCATTAGCACACATATACCAATCTGGGAACTTGAGCAACAACCAATAGTTTTTTAGCAAGAACCATTGGTATAAAAATATCATCATGTTACTTCGAGTAAACCAGCATCTATTTCCTTATCGAACAAGCAACAACCACTAGCGATGGACGAGACCATGTGAAAATAGAGAAACCACATTTTTCTGCACATTTCAGGTCCTCCTTACAGGTTGTTCTGCTGGTGGTCTTGCCACGATACTGCATTGCGATGATTTTAGTGCAAGATTTCCTCAGGAGGTTTCAGTTAAATGCCTTGCTGATGCTGGGTTTTTTCTTGACGTGTAAGACTCTTGAAAATAATTGTGATCCACTAGCATTGTACCTAAACTAATGTGCATTTCCTTTGGCAGAAAGGACATATCTGGAAAAAGGTCCTTTTGGTCTGTCTACAATGGAGTTGTTCACCTCCAGGTTAGCTGTCAGACATGCTTGAAAGTGCAAAATACATCCGTTATTTTTATAATGAAGCCTTCTCGTCATCTTCTAATCCTCTCTGTACTTCTCTAAAACAAGACTAGTAGGATAAGCTTTGTAAAAATCTTTTTATTCATCTGGCGAGTCTGGTACCAACAGTCGGTAGAACATTGTATATTTTTCGGTCCATATTAGTTTAGAAAATGGAAGCTTTGATGCCCTTTTAACTAAATGTCATCGTGTTATTTATCCTCTCTCCTCTTTTTTCCAACTTATTTCAGAATGTTAGAAAAGTGTTGCCCAAGGACTGCCTTGCCAACAAGGGGCGAACCGAGGTAGTTTCAGTTTGTATAATTGATTTGCTTCCCAAACTTACTCTTGTCATTAGATTATTAGCAAATTCATGAGCTGACATAATGTTGCTCCTAGTGTTTCTTCCCAGCCGAGCTTATTAAGAGCATCCACACACCCATGTTTATTCTCAACTCTGGGTATGATTCATGGCAGGTAATTTCCAATATTTATTCATATTCTTGTATCCATTGTTGATTAATTACGTCGCTAATAAGGACCACTACGTGCATGTTTTAGCCTAGAATATCCACCCACGGTGGAGTGGGAACAGAATACTAAAATGCTAGGAGCAGCTAGACAAGATAACCTGCAGCCTATGTCAGGATTGATTTCAGGATAGGCCGGCTTGACTTCTTGATCCTCGCAAGTCCTAGGAGAGACCTAGGTGAGCTGGTTTGAGAAGCTCACAAGTAGAGACCTAGGTGAGCTTGGTTTCGGAAGCTCACAAGTAGTATAAATAGGTCCCTTTGTATCAGTTCAAGACACACCAAGTGCACAAGAAAAGCAAGCGAAGTTAGCTGCACCAAACGTGTGTGTCCATTGCTGGGTTCTGAGTTGTGTACAAGTGCAAAAGCGTGAGTAGATCACGTAGGAGGTGACATCCACTTCTCCATGTTGAATTCTCACAATCTATATGTGGTTCTCTTCTTCACAGATACGAAATGTTCTTGTAACAGTTTCATCTGCTCCTGATAAGTCGTGGTTGAGTTGCAAGGACAATATCAGAAATTGTAATGCCACACAAATTGAAGTTCTTGATGGTTAGCTTAGCTTTTCAACCCCTTTCTTTTTCCTTGCTCGTTCAACACCAATGCCTTTTCTGTTTTCTGAAACGCTAAACAATTTCTCTTCTCCGTCAATCTATAGGATTCATGAATACAATGGTTAGTGACTTGAAGGTCGTCGAAGACAGGGAGGACTGGGGAATGTTCATTGATTCATGCTTCACTCACTGCCAAACGCTCTCTGGCATCTCATGGAATTCACCAATTTCCCCTAGGCTTGGAAATAAGGCAGGGAGTTAAAAATCCAGAATAGATTTTTTTCTGTAATCTTTGATATACCATGTTTGTTGCTTGGATTGATATACTTTGGTTACCATTTTCTGGAGCAGACCATTGCAGGCGCTGTTGGGGATTGGCACTCGGGAAGGAGCCATGGAACGAAAGAGATTGACTGCGAATATCCGTGCAACCCAACATGCAGCAGTCTGTTGCCTACATGATGTTTTTTTTTCTGGACAGCGCCTCCATGATCTGTTGCAACAAGGGATCGCGTCGTCGAGATGTACTATGTAAATAACAAGAAAATAAAGGGGAAACACATCATACATCATATTGTATATCTTCACCGGTATGAAAGATAATAATAATTAGGGATGGAATCAAAGTTTAAAATAGCCGGCTATAGCCCGACTCGACTATAGCCTTTGGAGAGGTACTATGGCCTTTGTAGCCTAAAGGTAGAATAGCCGCTAATAGCCCGGCTAAACCGATTTGGTCCTGATTTAGCCCCTAAACTTTCCGCTTAGCGGGCCAACAATTTTGAACCAAACTTTTCCGCTCGGCCCAATTTCGTAGCCAAAATCGATCTTATGGTAACCCTATCTCAGAAATACTCACTTTCTTTTTCTCTCTCTCCGAAAATGGCAGCAGATAGGAGAGGCAGTCATGGCAGTGTTGCGGACGCTCCGACACCCGGCTGCCCTCGCTCCTCTCCTCACGCTGAAAGTTTTGGCATGTGTTAACCCTATCTTCTTTAATATAAATATTATTGATTTTATATGAATATATGCTACCCATATTTTGATTTTTTACATTATTTAGCAAAATCGCTGTATGGGTTTAGCCCTACTATAGCCTGGCTATAACCTTTTACAGCTCCTGAAATCACCGGGGCTGAAGGCAATAGCCGACTATTTTATACTTTGGATGGAATATGTATATTCAGATGAATGACAACGTTGTGGCAGGGTCAAAATTTCCTTCGAATGGAACAACATAGAAAACTATGTTTTTCGTTCGTATGCTCATTGTGCTGTTAGGTATCGTTTGCGGTCTTGTTTGATTAGTGTCATATTCGCTCAACAATGTACCATGTAATATATTGTAATATCTACCAATTAAACACGGAGACTGGACACAATAAAGTTAACTAACATTTGGTGAAATAAATCGGGCCATTCTCTCGAAGGGGATATCACCGTTTCATCCGTGCACACAGTCTCATTTATTGTAAAATTTAGTCCTTGCGGAAAGAAGATAACCAGGCCATACTAGTACTAACTAATGAGGACGGGTTAATTTATCGATATATATGCTCTAGGCCTTTAGGGTGGATGATGTTGCATGAGGGACCGTTATGATCACTCCGGGGTGCGACTTCTGTTGAACAAGGCGAGGAGCTCGTCCTGGGCGTCTGGCATCGTATTCATCTCGTCCTGGATCCTGGTCCTGCGATTCATCTTTTCTTCCATACTCCAATTAACCAGTTTCCAAGCACCCCACCATAAGGCCAGACGGACCATCCACATTCCCTGCATGCAGAATTGCAGATATTATTATATATGGAAAGATCATCACATTAAGTTTAACATCCACTAATTAGATTGATCGATCGAAGAGCTTGTAGGAGCGAGCGAAACCTCCATGGTTTCAGCCCTGGCGGAGGAGGAAGAGGCCATGGCGCGAAGGCCATGCATCGTCGGCGTCGGCGTCGGCGTCGCGGCCGAGGGCATCCTGCGAGCGGCTGCGGCAGCCGCATGGAACAGCAACGACATTGTCGATACCTATCTATCAATTAACGCGTACGTGGGAGATCGACGGGGCTAGAGCTCAGAGTTTCGATGAAGCGATCTATCTATTTATCGTATCATCGATGGATGTTAAGCAGGAACCTGGCCAGGTTTCTTGGAGAGAAGGACCAGCCGGCCGTGTGAATGGTGGTCTCGTACGCTTTCCAAATGCAACCAGGCCTTATACTCTCTCCGTTCCATATTACTTGACTCCTAAATGGATGTCCCTAGATTCATTTATGTCTAGATACATCCATTTGGAAGTCAAGTAATATGGAACGGAGGGAGTATATGCCTATGGTTTCTTCCTTCCTCCTAGCGTCCATGTCTTGCACGTCGTAGGAGTGCATGCACCTCCATGGCTCCACCAGAACTAAAGTAGTACCTTTTCTTTGGAATGGAGTTGTTCACTGTCAGACAACTTCAAGGCATGCCTTATTTTACAGTCAAGCCTTCTGGTCATCGTCTAATCTTTTTTGTACTCCTCCAAAACATGACTAGTAGAACAAGCTTTGTAAAACTTTGATTTTTCACGTGGTCAGTCATGTGCCAACAATCATTAGAACATTGCGGTATTTTGTGTCCATTTAACTGATGCCATTTTGCACCAAATGCAACTGACTTGAGACCATGAGAAGCAGCTAGACACCTAAATTTACTATGGTATAATCGGATTTAGTACAATAATTCTAATCTAGTTCAGTCTTACAATTTATCTTAATCGGTAGCACGTAGGCTTCACACAAAAATATGACACACAAGGAGGTAATACAATTTATTGTCGAGTACATTATTCACCTATTAGACATTGCAATAGTCAATAGCAAACAGCCCACAATAAATAGATATTGTGTAGCAAACACAAGACAACTTGGTGAAGCGAAGGGTAGACTGACTACAGTACCAGTAACTTAGAGAGACAGTTCAAAATAATAAATAAACATGCATGGCAATACTTAGTTCTAATATATAGTATAGATATATGAATATATGATGATGATAACGATAGGTGTAGGACAGGTTGGATCTCAACAAGTGAAACGAGTAATCCTCTTTCTCAGAAGGACTCGAGAGCCAATTTATCAAGAACCGCATCATCAATCCACCACTCCTCATCATCAGGGCCAGCAATAACCTGGGTGTAGTCCCTGTGCTCCGGCGGGTTCAGCGCCACGGCCTCCTCGTAAGCGGCAACCAGATCAGGCGTGTCCTCGAGGTACAGCTTGGGGACCTCAACGTAGCCCTTGACGAGCAAATCGACCCGTATCTTGGCGAGCAGGACTCCGAGGTCGTGGACGAACATCCTCTTCTCCGGCTGAACCTGCTCGTCCAGCTGCCGCCTCCGCTCCTCGATCCACCCGGGCGGGAACACCCCACTGGGGGCGAGGTCTTTGACTGTGGGGATCTCCGTCTTGTGGCAAAAGAACGCGGCGATGTCCTCGTCGGACAACCGGCGCATGCCTGCACGGGCGGTCGGGGACGCGGTTAGGGGGTTGGACTGCGTGATGATCCTGTCGACCGCCTCGTCTAGCTCGGCTGTGTTCATCGCCGCTGACTCCGGGAACGCTAGCAAATCGGCCTTGACTCTCTCCCGGACAGAAATCATCTCCTGTTCTGGGAACAGGTCGACCGCCATAGGTAAGGGCTTGCTGTGCTGAGGACGATTCAGAAGATTGATTCTCGTCGATCTATATAAAACCGGAGGCTTAGGGGTGATATAGGTATTCGACTCGGGATCGATGGATGGCCATCAAGTCCAGCCCCAGGAGAAGGCGGACTAATTAGAGCACTGGCGGAGCTTAGTTAGGGCCAGACTGGGCCATGGCCCGCCCAGCATTTTTGCAGAATTATTTTTTACTGCTATGCATCCAAGCCTAGCCCATTAGCACGCACTGGTCTGGGCGATCCCTATTCTCCGCGTAATGCGACGCTCCGCGTACCCCCCGGCTGGCTATGGGCCTGGCCCAATCGTATTTAAAAATCGATCGAATGAGGTAAATGTTCTTATCGAAAAATCGTTCAAATAAAATAAATGTTCATATTTAAAAATCGTTCAAATGAGGTAAATGTTCTTCTCGAAAAATCGTTCAAATAACATAAATGTTCGTATTTAAAAATTGTTCAAATGAGGTAAATATTTTTTATTGAAATCGTTCGAATAACATAAATTATTCAAATAACATAATATTGTTCATATTATGAAAATTGTTCAAATAAGGTAAAAAAAAATTATTATGTTTTTACATATGTGAATATTTATTTTATAGAACGATTTTTTATATGTTTTTTAACAACAACCATGCGTTATTTGAACAATAGAAAAAGTCTGTTTCAAACTTATTGCATGGTTTTTATTCTACACATTATCTTGAATTTGTTTAAAAACTATTTTTTCCCGTGAGCAACCGACCGATCGAGCAAGCTACCTAATAAAGCAGTGAAACGATCGATCCGCCCTAGCTAGGAGGAGCGAGAGCGAGCGAGTCCTATGTGTGAAGCGAACCGTTTTTTCCTCCAGGGCTCTCGTACAGAGGCGATCGGGAGGGCGATCCCATCTACCCTCAGCCGCCAGCGCCGCCACCGCTGGTTCCCCTGCCCTCCGCCGGCCGCTAAGGCGGCAGGAGGGTGGGGGAACCTCGGATCTATGTGTCTGGTTCTGTAGGGTCTTCGAGTTCTTCGTCTCCGATGAAGGGGCATCGACGACGATGAGAATAACAGTCTTTCAGCCCGCCCCTAATGGATGTTCTTCTCCGGATGAGCGTCCACGAGCTGGAGTTTGGAGTCGATCGTCAGGCATCAGGTCTGGCGTGATAAGTGTCTGTCTACGGCGGCGGCGTTCTGTGGAGGGGATGATGTCGCAGCGTATTGATGTCCTCAAGTTCCATCTCCGCCCGATGAGGCTCAGCCAGGTACGGCTTTGTCGGGGAACTTGCGAGTTTTGTGTCCTCCATCTCCGCCTGGCCGGAGCTGGGGTTATCTTCCGGCCTATCTCGGTACTAGCTTCTTCGGGACGGCGATCTCTTGAGATCGTGGTCGCCGACATCTTCTGGTCTACGTCGACGACTTCCCGGCCGCTGCTTATACAAGTGCCTGGGTTTTTAAAGCTTTCTTCGACACGAGCTTCGCTACGCCGGAGGCTCCGGCATCGAGCTTTGCTCACGGCGCGCCGTCGAGGGATGCATAAGGAAGATGGTGCTGATCTTTACAAGAACTTGTGTGTTATTTCTTTTTGTAAGGATGTTCTTGTAATGGGTGGTCTCAGATAATATATGGACTTTTTCTGGAAAAAAAGAGAGCGAGCGAGCGAACCATTGGTCGCTAAATTTGGGCCAGGCCCACGTAGCATCATCAAGCATAGGACCATACACGGACGGATGTTTCCTCCGCGTACGTAAGAGCAACTCCAGCCGTTGGCCCCCCCAGGGTATCCGGCGAAGGCTTTTTAGCCCGTTCGCCGGCGCCCCCCAAGCCTTGGGGAGGCCTCGGTTCCCACCCGCCCCCCCAGCTTTCAGCCCCAAGGCACATTTTTTTTTTTTGAATCGGCGTGTTCCCGCTACATATCGGCGATCATCGCTAGTCCGGTCAAGCTTAAAAGAGAACATAATTCGGTCAAAAAGAGGCCAAATCGACGACATCGACCTCAAATCGCCGGCTCGTCGTCCTCCACTTGCACCACGACGGAGAAGTCGGTCGATGGCGCAGCGATCTGCGGCGACGATGCCGGCTCGTCGTCCTCCACTTGCACCACGTAGGAGGGGGCGGTCGATGGTGCAGCGATCGGCGGCGACGATGCAGGGGTAGTACTGGTGCTCGGCGTCGTTTTGGTGGTGGAGCCTTCCGTTGTCGGAGTCGGGGTCATCGTCGGGAGTGGAGTCGGGGTCGGGGTCGGTGGTGGAGTCGGGGTCGGGATCGGCGCGGGTATCTCGTTCAGGATGAGGTCGCGCTGGCTCATGTACCACGCCTTGACCTTGGCGTCCATGATCGTCGCCGGGTCGGCGCTCAATAGGAACGCCAGATCGGTGTTCCTCTTTTTGGCCGCGACCTTGGTCTTCAGGAGGTCGATCTTCACGTCTTGTTTCTCCATCATCTGCAACCACCTCACGTCGAACTTCTCCTCCCTCTTGACGGCGTGGGTCTTGGCGTCGGCAATGCACTTCTCGATCGACGTGTGCAGCCTTTCTGTCGCCGGTGTGCTCGCCCTCGCCGCCTTCGCCTTCTTGTTCCCTTCTGGACGTCCATCCGAGGCTCCCGACCCCGGTTCGTTGGGGTTGAAAGGTTCTTTCCCCTTGCCGAGGTTCAGACGAACCTCGGCCCACTTCTCGCACTTCTCGATCCTGGAGAAGACATGGAGGAATTTGAACTCGGCGCCTTTGCTGTCCTGCCGGTACATCTCGAACATCCGGACCATCTGCCGGCGCGCAACAAAAGGAAAATGTCAGCCGAAGAAGAAACGAACAGACTATGGGCGACCGAGTCGGGGTTTTTACCTGTCGCTCGACGTCGGCGCCGCTCTCCGGGCGAGCCATGACCTCCTCGACGATTCCGTGCCATTTGCTGCAGGCCGCCTGGACGACCGCCCAGTGGTTCGCCATCGCTTTCTCGCCGCGCGCCATGTAAAATCCTTTGAACTCGGGGTCGCAAAGCTTGCGCTCGTCGAACAACCTCTTCACCCTCGCCCAATAGTTCTCCGAGTTCTGATTTGCGCCCGTGATTGGGTCAATGCTCACTGTCTTCCACGCTTCGGCGAGACACTCGTCTTCCTTGGCGGACCATTTGATGCGAGGCTCGGCTTTGTCGGCCGCCTTCTTCTTCTTCTTCTTCTTCTTCTCCGCGGCGACGGGTTGTTCTTCATCCTCCTCGTACTCGCCGTATTCTTCCTCCTCCCCGGCGAACTCATCCCCGGCAAAGTCTTCCCCGGCATAGTCGGCCTCTTCTTCTCGGGATGACGCCGCCGCCGCCGAGCCAGACGCGATGATGTCGTCCATGCATGCGTCCTGTGACTCCTGCGATTCGGGCATTTGGCCGAGCACGCTGCGGGTACCATCGAACTCGACCGGAGGGTGGAACAGAGGACCACGGTATGGCATGGCCGGCGAGCCCCCGGTGCCGGCGCTGAGTGCGGAAGGGCCGCGGAACGCTATGTTGGGGTTGAATCCGCCGTGCGGGTCGCCGTCTCCGTAGTCCAGCGTGTCCCCCCTCCAGTGGGGTGTGGCTGGCGACGCCGGCGAGAAGGCGGTGGGCGACGGCGAGAAGGCCGACGGCGAGAAGACCGACGGTGACGGTGACGCCACGCTTGCTTGGCTTCCTCCTTGGCTTCCTTGGGTTCCCCAAGCGCCGGGCGGCAAATAGAGGCCGGGCGGCGCATACAGTGGGGACGGCGCAGGAAAGCACGGTTTCCCGGCCGCCGCCGCCGCCGCTCGTCGTGTCTCCTTGGCCTCCTCCGCCTCCTTGGCCTTCTTTCTCGCGCCCCTTGCCTTGCGGTCGGCGGTGAGCGTCTTCCTTCGCTCGACTTCGTTCGCCCACTCGGTGTTGCTCAAGCCGTCCGGCCGCCCCCTCCCCCTCCCCCTCCCCCTACCCCTCCCGCCCCCCGCCATCTTCGCCGGTGGTTCTTCGCCGGCGGCTCGTGGGTTGTTGAATTTCTTGGGCGCCATGGGAGGCGATTGCCGCGGGAAACGGCGGGAGCTACGGTATATGGAGAAGGAAAAATGGAGGGAAAGCGAAACAAAAATGGCGGGAATCGTGTTGTCTCGCCGACAGGGCTGGCCCGCGCGGCGTTTCCCTTGCGCCGGCGCCCCCAGGCCGAACCCAGCGCGCTGGGTTCGGCCTGGGTACGCCGGATAACTTTTGGGCCAAATCCGGCGAAAAACAAGACCCTGGGGGCGCGACTGGGAGAAAAATCGCCCGCCGGCGTCCAAAAAACGGTCCTGGGGGGCTCTTGGGGGGGCGGCTAGAGTTGCTCTAAGGATCGGCTCCAGGGTTCAGGAACAGGGGTTGCTGGTCCCCCCACGTGCCGTCGACGTTTTTCCCCCGCTCAGGCCCGACATGGACCATGTGCCAGGAGGGTGGACCCTGCGCCCCGACAATGTCAATGTCCACGCAAAGTTCACTGCAGAGATGGCCCGGTCCGAGCGTGCGCTCCTCAGGTACGCGCTGCTGATCGTGGTCCCAGGAAACAGGCCAGATGTTTCTTGCAAACAGGTTCAGCGGATTTTGGCGGAATCCTTCGTCGTCGACAAGGCGGATTTGCAGGTGGATGTGCACATCAACAGAGCTAAGGAACGAGATTCTCCGCGGGCGTCGTTGCGGTGCTGAGGGCGTCAACATGACCTTTCGCCCTTGGTCAACGCCACGGAGAGCAAGCCCGGCTACCGCGTACGCGTCTGCATTGAGGGGCTGCCTCGGATGGCCAGGTCCATCGACACTTTGGCTGGCATCTGTGCTGCGGGCGGGGGGCTACGTGCGCGGCGAGCTGCTTGAGGCGGAGGTGGAAAAGGAGACTGCGTGTCTGTGCGCTTGGATTTGGGCCTCGGACCCTGATGGTCTGCCTCGCTCGGGTGTCTACAAGCTGGAGCAGCCATTGGGCATCAGCGCCTCGTCGGAGATGCTGGACGCGCCGCCGAGCACCCTCAACTTCCACTTCCTCCTGCACGTGGATCAGGTCATCGACTTCAACCCGCCGCGCTCCCCGGACTCGATGTCCAGCGTCTCCTCGGAGGAGGGGGGAACCCGCACCCACACCTTCATCTGGGAGCTGGGCGTGAAGGATGGTGCTCCGCCGCGCCCATCTGCCTTCAACCGCCTCCAGTTTAGTGACGAGGGCGACCATGGGCCGTCTGGTGGTGACGGTGACCAGGGAAGCGGGGGGCGCCGACGCCCTTCTGGTTGGGATGTCCCACCCACTGATGCTCAGCTCCGGCAGCAACGACAGCAGGCGCAGAAGGGCCAGCGCGGTGGTGGTGGCGCCGCAGGTGGTCGAGGAAGCAGGAGGCAGTGTCACGACGTGGGCCGCGGCTCACAGGACCTGGCCACGGCCGGGCCAACGCTGGAGGCGACAGCTGCTGGTGGGCTGGGCTCGCCGCTCGCCGAGATGGCTGTCGAGGGGCTGGCTGGGGAGATGGCTGATGGGCCATCAGGTGGTGCTCAACCTGGGCTAGTGAATGGGGCTATTCTGGAGGTGCAGCCCACGTCAACTGTTGGGGACGAAATGATGCAGGTGTCCAAGTCTGATGATGTTCAGGCGCAGGTTCAGGTTCAGTCGCCGATGGCGACGCCAAATCCTTCGCCGTCGCTGCCATCGGCCCCCTCCTCGAGGTCCTCCACCGACGACATCCACCTCCACTGCCTCCTCGGATCTTCTGCGCCTGTTGCTGCCCCTATGCTGGACCCCATGGTCATGTAGGGGAACCTGCGCACTACGCCGGTTGGTATGCAGGCGGATGGGGAGGATCCGCTCCGCTCCTTCCTAGCTGCGGTCGCGTCCGCGACGGCGCCAGGGCTGCTGCAGCTGCCTGGCGAGGTGGATGCTGAACCCTCGCAGGAGGTCGTTCGTCGCTGCAGCGCTCGACTCGCCAAGGACCCCAAAAACAGGGGCACGATCATGCAGAAGGCCATAGAGAAGGTGGCGAGGGAGCTGAAGTTCATTGGCCCTTCGGAGCAGGTCACCGAGGAGGTGCTAGCCAAGCTGTTGAAGATGTTCGCTGGGCCGCTCTCGGCAGCGGTGATCGAGGCCCTTTCCTTCCTCGCCGGCGTCAAAGGAAAGGCGGAGTTACAGGTTACCAATGTTTAGACACCAAGATGAGTTAGCCACCGGTTGCATTAATGGGTCAATGTTGTGCATGATCATTTTGTTGGGTTGTTGTAGTGGTGTTGTGCCAGAAAGGTCCAGGGGTGTGTTGGTTCGCTGGGCCATGACCAGCCGCAGTAATCTTGTTTCCCTATGTCGCAAAAGAATGTAATCTTCCTAGTGTGGAATGTCAGGGGTTTAAACTCGCCGGCAAGGCGTGTCGCTGCTAAGTTGGCTGTGCAAGCGTGTGGAGCGACAATTATCTGTTTCCAGGAAACAAATTACAGGTTATTGATGCCCAGATTGTGTTGGAAGCGCTGGGGGCAGAATTCTCCCAGAATTTTTGCTACCTCCCTGCTGTTGGGACTAGGGGTGGGATCCTGTTGGCCTGCTCCGACAGGTTCTCCTCCCTGTCTGATGGAGCGTGCTCGGTCAACATGGTGTCGGCCACGATCAAGATGGCGGACTCAGCTGATGAGTGGGCATGTACAGGGGTCTATGGACCACAAGATGAGGCCAAGTTGGCGTCCCTGAATGAAATTCAGCAAGTCAGGCAGGGCATTCCAAATAGCAGATGGCTTCTCCTCGGAGACTTCAATCTGATCCTCAAGGCGTCGGACAAAAGTAATGCCAATATAAACAGGAGGACTATGGGTCCGTTCAGGTCGATGATTGATAGGCTTGGGCTAAAAGATATTAAGCTTAACGGACGCATGTTTACATGGCCCAATGAGCGCGAGCAGGCAACTATGTGCAGGCTGGACAGGGTGCTCTGTACCGCGGATTGGGAGGCTATTTTCCCGGCATGTGCGCTCAACGCTGCGTCGACCTCAGTCTCGGATCATTGTCAGCTGCTGCTATCCGGGGACCTCTCCGTCCCTAAGAATCGGAGCTTCAGGTTTGAGTCTTTCTGGCTCCGCATGCCGGGTATTGCGGATGTTGTCAAGGCTGCCTGGGAGAGACCGGTTGGGAGTGCTGACAGGATCACAGTACTCCACACCAAACAGGTTCGCACGGCGAAAGCCATTCGCAGGTGGGCTACAGACATAATTGGAGATATGCGGATGCAATCTGCGATCGCTTCTGAGATTGTGCACAGGCTCGACATAGCCCAGGAGGTCCGGCAACTATCCCCACAGGAGTTGGATTTTCGCAAGGATCTCAAGTCTAGGCTTCTTGGACTTGCTGCCGCCGAGCGTGTACGCATGAGGCAACGGTCGAGGCAAACATGGATTCGAGCCGGAGATGCGAACACCAAATATTTCCACGTGAAGGCGAGCGCCCGGAGGAGGAGAAACAACATTCAGGTGCTGCGAGCTGGGGATAGGGTCATCACGGCGGTCGACGAGAAAAACAAGGAAATTCGCAGGCACTTCAAGGCTCACTTTGGGACTGCTAGCCCCAGGCAGTGCTCACTGAATTGGGCCGATCTGGGCATTCATCCTTTGCCGCTGGATCGCCTCGATGACCCCTTCACCGAGGTGGAGATACAGGCTGCCGTCTTCGGCAAAAGGAGGCAAGTCGTCGGGGCCCGATGGTTTCATTGGCAGTTTTTTCAAAAAGTCTTGGGACATTGTCAAGCAGAATTTCATCGCTGCCTTTTGTCAGCCATATAATCTTAGGGGCCGCAGAATGGATCTCACCAATACAGCGAACATAGTGCTCCTCCCTAACCGAGGGGATGCTTCCCAGGTGACAGTTTTCAGGCCCGTCAGCCTCACGCATTGTTTGGGTAAGTACTTCTCCAAGTTGCTTGCCAACAGGTTGGGCCCTCTGCTAGGCGAAATCATCTCGCGGAACCACATTGCCTTGATAGAAAAGAGATGCATACAGGATAATTTCATGTACACACAGAATGTGATAAAAGACCTTCATAGATAAAAAACGCCATGTCTATTCCTTAAGTTGGACATCGCCAAAGCCTTTGACATGGTGAGCTTGGAGTTCCTCCTTGAGCTCTTACAGGTCCTAGGCTTCGGCACTAGATGGCGGGAATGGATATCTCACATCCTCTCGCTTTGTCCCGGGTCCTGATCAATGGGTTCCCGAGCAGGTCATTCAGGCACCACAGGGGGCTGCGGCAGGGTGATCCGCTATCACCCATGTTGTTCATCATCGCCATCGACCCTCTAAAGCGCTTACTTGACATGGCTAGTGACAGGGGGTTGCTACAGCCGATTGGGCGGCGAGCAGCAAAGATGCGGATCTCCTTGTATGCAGATGACGCAGCCATTTTCGTTCGCCCAGACGCTGGGGAGCTGCAGGTGGTCCGAGAGATCCTCAGCCTGTTTGGCAGGGCTTCTGGACTGAACAATAATAATCTCAAGTCGGAGGCATGTGCCATTGCTTGTGGCAATAGGGACTTGGAGGAGGTCCTCGCTAGTTTTCCTTGCCAAAGGAAGGAGTTCCCATGTAGGTACCTAGGCCTCCCCTTGCACATTAGGAGGCTTAGGCGTTCTGATACTCAGTTCATCCTGGACATGCTGGTTTCAAGACTTGCAGGTTGGGCAGGTAGACTTTTCTCCAGGCAGGGGCGGCTGACCCTTGTGTCAGCTAAGCTCCTGCCGTGCTTGGTGTTCTTCCTTACCTGCTTCGCCCCTTCCAAGTGGCTCGTTGGGAAGGCCAACAGGTTGCTTCGTGCTTTCCTTTGGAAGGGATCAGATC
The DNA here is from genome assembly GCA_012064385.1 of Puccinellia tenuiflora. Lineage (NCBI taxonomy): Eukaryota > Viridiplantae > Streptophyta > Magnoliopsida > Poales > Poaceae > Puccinellia > Puccinellia tenuiflora. Next base: position 72,561 of record QRDG01002127.1, read on the forward strand.
AATGTAATGGTGGCCACTGTCTGGTCAATTGGCAGCAGGTGTGCAGGCCTAAACGCCTTGGAGGGTTGGGAATCAAGAATATTGATGTTTTCAGCTCCGCCTTGCGACTCAGGTGGCTTTGGCAGGAATGGGCGGATCCGGATAAGCCTTGGGTGGGCACCCCAACTCCCACCTCAGCCGCGGATAGGTGTCTTTTCGACGCTTCCACCTCCATCACCATTGGAGACGGGCACTTGGCCAGATTTTGGACCTCTAGGTGGCTCGAGGGCCAGGCTCCTGCCGACCTTGCTCCTTCCTTGATGCCTCTGGTTAGGAGAAAGTCGATCACGGTGGCTAAAGGGTTGGATGGCTTCAGATGGGCAAATCCTTTCCGAGTGGCACTATCGCAGGTACAGGAGTTTGTCGGGCTTTGGGTCCGTTTGGGCGGGATCACCCTCTCGCAGGGCTCCGCAGACACCATTGCATGGAGATGGACGCAGGACGGGATCTACTCTGCATGCTCGGCTTACGACATCCAGTTCGCTGGCTCGTACTCCGCGTCAGAGATTCCCGCAGAGGCAATTTGGAAGGGGAAAGTTGAGGGTAAGTGCAGATTTTTATGTGGCTCCTAAACCGCAGACGCATCTATACAGCTGACAGATTGCTAGCTAGAGGTTGGCCATGTAGTGCTTTGTGCTCCCTTTGCAGCAATGCTCCTGAGACGGCGGATCATCTCATTTTGGGGTGCCCCTTCTCACGGATGGTGTGGCGCGCCGCTGCTAGGGACCATGGGCTCCCTTGCATCAACCCCCCAGATGGTACATCGATGACGGATATTTCTTTCTCAGCTTGGTGGGCCTCCATCCGTGGCACCGTTCCTGAGAGGGAGAGGGCCGCTCTCGACGGAGTAGTAGCGTACACAGCTTGGTTCATATGGCGTGAGAGAAACAGTAGAATTTTTGAGAACAAATATAGCTCTTTCGGCACCGTGGCTGGTTTGATTAGGAGTGCCTCGATGGCTCGAGCACTCGCTTTGTTAGGGTTGTAGATGATGATCTTGGTTGATCTGCTAGCTGTTATCCCCATATTGTAAACTGTTACGTTTTTCTTCTTCTATATGATTGGGCAGTGCTCCTGCTGACGTTTCGAAAAAAAAAAACGCGGGAAACATGAGCTCCTGGTTTTCTGGACAGAAGCCATGTCCATGCCGTTAGATCTAGCGATTTATTTAGATAAAAAATCTGAAAAGCAAGAGGGGACTAGGGGCAATCGGGTATCATGATTTGCCAATTTGTAGGCTACGTGGACAGGGCTATGATGGGACTTTTAATATGAGAGGAGAATTCAATGGTTTGCAAAAATTGGTTAGAGATGAAGCTCCATATGCATTCTATGTTCATTGCTTTGCTCATCAGTTGCAGTTGGTGGTTGTCACTGTTGCTCAATGTAGTCCTGCTATTGCTATTTTCTTCAACATTATTTCCTTGATAGTGACTCAAGTTGGTTCATCTTGCAAGAGAAGAGATGCATTACTTGCAAAACACTAGGATGAATTGTTAGAGTTGTTGGAGAATGGGATGATTTCAGCTGGAACCGGGTCATAACAAGACCAGGAGACACTCGGTGGGGCTCACACTTGAGAACCTTGCTTCGCATATTCACAATGTGGAAGGCTATGGTGGGTGTTCTAGGAATTATAGTGATTGATGCTCGGGAACACACATGTCAAGGTGGGGCTTTTGGTTTGCTTATTAAAATGCAATGCTTCGAATTTGTGTTCATCATGTTGCTCTTAATAAACATGTTAAACACCACAAATCAGCTATCACTAGCTTTGCAAAGGAAGAACCAAAATATTGTTAAAGCCATGCGTTTGGTCTTGGATGTGAAAGAAAGTTTGCAAGGGATGAGGGACAATGGGTTGGATTCTTTATTCAGCCAAGCCAAGAGCTTTTGTGAGACACATGAGATTGAAGTGCCAAATATGGATGATCATGTTGGAGCTTTGGGTCAAACTATTCGCACCACCAAGAACACGACGACTCGACTCCACTATTACAAGGTTAGCATATTCAATGTTGCCATTGATGCAACTCTTGCTGAAATGAATCATCGATTCAATGAAGTTTCCACCGAGTTACTTGATTGTATGGCCTGTCTTAGTCCAGCAAACAACTTCTCAAAGTTTAATGTTGAGAAACTTATCCGGCTTGCTGAAATTTATGCTGAGGACTTCACAGAAGCGGACAGGTTGTTGCTAAGAATTGACCTCCCAAGATTTCTTATGAACATTAGGAGAAGTGAAGAATTTAATGGATGTCAAAATCTGTCCACACTTGCTCAGTTGATGGTTGAAACAACAAAACACACATCTTTCCCATTGGTGTATCGTCTCATTGAGTTGGCTCTCATTCTTCCTGTGGCAACTGCATCAGTTGAACGCATATTTTCAGCAATGAAGATTATTAAAACAGATTTGCGCAATAAGTTGTCCGATGACCGGACCGGCGGTCCGACCGGAAAAAACCGAAACCACCGCTTTGTCCGGTTTTTTAACGTGCACTGATCTTTTAGTAAAAAACCGGAGAAAATATTCGAAAAATGGTGCATAACCCAGGAATCGAACCCATAACCTAGAGCAAAGGCGTTCTAAAGGCCTTAAAACCAACTGGACAAGCAACAATTAGTGATTTACTAGTGGATTACATCCTATAATATATGTATTCTTTTGATATGAGATCAATATTTCATAAATTTAGCTTAAATTTTCCGGTTTTTTGTCGCCATTGAACCAATGAACCGATGGTCCGACCGGTAAAAACCTGAACCAGGAGATTCACCGGTTCGATTTCCGGTCCGGTTTTTTAAACTATGGTGCTACTGTGAGAAAGAGATATTTAGAAGCATTCATGATGATCAGATCATTATACAGTTTCAGAAATTGAGGGATCGTAGAGGACATCTGCCACACGAGTATGATGTGATTTCTTAAAGGTACATGTCTATTTACTAGTTTTATTAGAGAGTTCACTTTGTCCTTTTGTTGTTGCTTCTCTAGTATTGGATGTATTAGTGTGTGATTTGTATGCTTTTAACCTGAAAATTTGTGGTATTTTGTGTTAAATAATTTTATGTCTTATATATTTGCTTATTTTCTACGGAAGTAGTCGTTTAGTTAGTCGTCGTCAACTTTCAGCCTCCCTTGCAAATAATTCCTGGACTCGCCGTTGGACACAACCATGGACATTTCAATTGTCAACAACAAACAGACAGAGAAATAGATACTAATACATAGGCGATGATTACAGTACCAACAACTTAGATACGAAAAAAAAGCCACCCTCCATCAGCGCACAATAATATAACTTCGCCAACAAAAGGAGTTCCACCGAAAAGCTTGAGGCTATGAAAAGCAAGCTAGATACCGAAACTAGTTGTTCTCATGTTTTCATTGCGACCCAGCTCATGGGGCTCACCAATCTCACCAAGGCTTGGGAACAAGACAGGGGGTTAGTGTCATTGAATATCCATATCTATATACTTACTGCCGTGCGTGTAACACAGTGAAAATCACAAAGTACGTAATCTAGATAAGACACAAAGAAGGAAACCGTTATTACACTACAGTTGGCATAACACTACAGCCATGGACATTCGAATTGTCAACAACAAACCAACATAGAAATAGATAATACTCAGTACAAAGTCTCGGTGGCGAATATAAGACTAGTAGGCGAAGTGAAGCATAGCCTGATTAAAGTACCAGTAACTTAGATACATAACACATAGGTGGGCACGACTTAGTTGTAAGCTACTACTGTAAGTGATACGAGGACAGCAAGAAGTGAACCCACGGTTGGAAAGGCAATTCTCTCTTAATTTAGCTGGATTAAAAAAAAATAGCATCGATCATCCAGCTAGCCACCTGTAAGAGACCACTAATATTTCCACTCAATTCATCTAGTTCGGATTACAAACTCGGATCTGAGATGAACATTGGGAACAAGAGGTGGATGCAAGGAGGAAGAAGAGAGCCAACACACACGCTACACGCGCCTAGCCACGCTCGGCCGAAGCCGCCTTTCCGCCCGGTTCCAAGCCCAGTCCCATTCTGGTCGCTCCATTGATATATATGCATCTCACATCTTGCTCCCAAACAGGCCATGGCCCAAGGTAACGGCCCATCGGTCAGCCCGTGTAGACAGGTCGTTGACAATCCTCCCCCCTTAAAAATCGGCTTGCCCCCAAGCCGATCGCCCGACAAACCGCCAGGATCCCAAGGCACTTGAGATATATCACGACAAGGGAAGGAAAACCCATCATCCATTCTGCCGAAATTGCCTTGATGCCAAGCAGATGCAAAACAATCACCTAGTTCCCATGGCAAATGTAGTGCTTTGGAAGAAGGATGAGCCGATAACGAAAACATCTCAAGAAAGGCACTATCACAGTAGGTAACCCAGCAGCACTGATCCTGCAATGTCTCAATACAAAACTCCTAGTCTGCTGCTCCTTGAAATTGCATGGAAAGAACCATCGGACCATGGAATTTGCCATTCAAAATATGTTGTTCCTTCAGTTACGAATTGGTCGCAGCTGGAGTATAGTCCCCGTGGAAAACCTAACTTCCCAGCAAGCAGAATTGATGATGCGTCCAAGTGTGCAGAATTTGCTTGACAAGAGCAGATGTACAGTGCAAAGCTGAATGACCATGGAATTTTCCATAGTACAAGCTCATAAGCTCTCTGAATAAGAAGCCTAGTGAAGGAGTCATCCCAAGTTTGGAAATAACCATCAAGCACTAGTTCCATCTCAAAAGAATTCCAGTCTGAAAGGCTGCATCTCATTAGTACCCAGTGTTGCCCAACTAGCATTGCACCTTCCCATGAGCTCAGTCTCGTGGAGTTAAATTTATGTGTCAGAAGCATAACAGCACTTGCATCTAGTTTTTCTTCTTCAGCTCTTGTAGAAGAAACTACCAACAGGTACCTTGATGCTACGCAAAAAAATTCATCAATATCTTGAGGTCCCTTACAGTGCAAATATTGTACCATAGCAGAGTCTGTTGCGTGCGTTGGCAGGATCAGGTACATGTCACGAGGAGATAGCCATGGAAGCTGCATCATAACAAGGACCCATGCAATGTACCATATAAAAGATGCAGAAACATAATGTGTAGCATTTTCAGAATAATCCGCGCCCGATGGCAACACTAGCAACCATGTAATTTCCCATTGCGAACAGTCAGAGCTATATGATTGAGCGCAATTCAGCAAACAGAGTTCCACGTCCGCGAGAGACCAGGCAATTGTCCACTGAAATTTTTCGCAACTGTACAGCGACTCGCGTCCAGCATGGCAACATGGGGACCAAGACTTCAGTGGTACAAGCCTACTTGTCCAGGGAATTTGCCATTGCACCAACGCACAACACAGGAAGAGGATATGTCCAGGAGTGCAAAACCAAAATTCAGACGTTAGGACCCTTGAATAGGTAGACTGATGCTGCACATTTGCAAAATTGCAGCACTTGGTGTTGATTGCGCATGAAAGATCTTTCCACTTGAACACTGTTGGTTGCAGCTGTTCACACTGAATTCCAAGACCAGAAATACTTACAGTGAGGGTTGCGTGCCATTCAAGTTCCAGTGTTGTCGAGAATGGCCTATCTCCTAAGATTTGCATACTATCGCTTGTACAGTGCAGACTGGAAATTATACAAGCTGCAGAACAGAATAAGAATAGTTCTGCAACCTGTGAACTGAAGCAACATACTCTTATCTCAGCTCTGCTCTTGATGTACTCAACTGATTCAACAAGCAAGGGAAGTATAGTTGTCTTCGGCATGAACTGAATACATATGCTCCATGGTGGAGGCCATGGTGGGCGCTTGATTTCCTTGTGCAGTGGCAGTACACCAACTAGCTTGATGTCAGTGAATCGCCCTGCTGAGAGAAGGGACGTGGCCATGACCTTGTTGGTAGCAAAATGGTCCATCATAGCAACATCAGTTGGCAACGGTGAGGTGAGGTTGTCGCCGCCCTTGAGCAGGCCATCCTCAGCTGCACCCATGAACACAGACGCGACAATGGTTGGCGATTCTTCTATAGGCGCATTGAAGGACTGGGGCGCAGTCCAGAGAGTCAGTGGCAAGGCCACTGGGTCAGTTATGCTGCCATGGCTGCGATTGGGGTCACCCGGCAAGCATATGGCAGTCGACGGTGCAAGTGCCACCCGTGACGTCCATATTGAGTGCCATGTTGCTGTGCTTAGGGGCAGCGAGCTTGGGGACTATACCGTCAGCGGTCGTGGATGAGCTTGGTGTTGCAGACGAGATGAATGCAGCGGCATATATAGAGGTGATGTGCGCCGAGCATTCCGCCGAGCAGGTGGTGGGCGCTGAAGCAGTGAGGTCAGCAACGCCAAAATCGATTGCATCTTGGACGTCCTCCATCTCTATATGGGAAGGAAGCATGGTGGAGACCGTGGTTGCTGATGTTGGGGAGGATGGAGTCATTGCCACGCTCGTGTCGCCTCCCAAGCATATCGTCGAGCAGGTTGAGGGCGTCACGGAGTTGAGGTCTATCTCCTGTGTTGCAGTCGCGGCCACTGGCTCGAGGTCCAAGCAGCAACTCTCGGAGACGCCGACGATGTAGTCGTAGATGCGGCGGGCTCCCGGCATGAGTTCATCCTCGATAGCCGGCCTGGAGTGGCGTGTTGATGTCGAGGCGGACACAGCTGCCGCTGGAGAGGTGCTGGAGATGGCGATGCTCGGGGCGTGCTGAGACGGAGTCGAGCGCATCGTTGACGTCGCCGCACGTATGGAGGTCGCGGTCGTTCTGGTGGCGGAGATGGCCGGCGCGGAGGTCGGAGAGGAGGTGGCAGCGGCTGGCTCATGGAAGTTGTCCGTGGCACCTACGATATAGTCGTAGATACGCCGGGCTCCTGGTGAGAGGTCGTCCTTGGTGTTGGGGACGGAGCGCCTCCGAACGGGTGTCGTTGGCCTGGTTGCCGTCGCAGTTGGGACGCTGGCTGGCGCAGAGTCCAACTCGGCCATTGAGGGAACAGGTGTGGATGTCGCCGTGCGTACTGAGGCCACGACCGATGCCGATCTGGAGGTGGAGGCGCCGCGGGTGAGGTAGTTCTCCACTCCTCGGCAGGCACTTGAGACGGCCAGTGGGTGAGCACTCATGTGCAGAGGCGAGGTAGAGTTCGTCGGAGACGACGAAGAGGGAACCGTCGCGGTCTCCTGACCGCTCAACAGCGCGAGGTAGGCATCCCACTCCTTCTCGCAATCCTCCGGGTCGGCCAGAGCGAATTCGCGCCACGCCTTCATGACTTGACTCTCGTGTTCCATGGATTTTGGTGGTGGGGAAGAAATTTGGTGGAGAATTTTTTTTGTGGGATTTTTTTGGGGGAAGGAACGATTGGCTCTGATACCAATTGTAAGAGACCACTAATATTTCCACTCAATTCATCTAGTTCGGATTACAAACTCGGATCTGAGATGAACATTGGGAACAAGAGGTGGATGCAAGGAGGAAGAAGAGAGCCAACACACACGCTACACGCGCCTAGCCACGCTCGGCCGAAGCCGCCTTTCCGCCCGGTTCCAAGCCCAGTCCCATTCTGGTCGCTCCATTGATATATATGCATCTCACATCTTGCTCCCAAACAGGCCATGGCCCAAGGTAACGGCCCATCGGTCAGCCCGTGTAGACAGGTCGTTGACACCACCACTCGTCGTCGTTAGGGCCAGCAACTCCAGTATACTCCTTGTGCTCCCTCGTCGCTTGGACGGACTCCATGCATGAGAGCAGCTTGGTCGACATCGGGCGTGTCCTGGAAGTACGACTCCGGGACATCGACGTAGCCCTTGGTGAGCAGATCAACACGGATCTTTGCTAGCAAAACGTCGAGGTCACGGCCCAACTTCTTGTTTCCCGGCTGAACTTCCCGGTCTAGCTGCCGCCTTCTTTCCTCGATCCATCCCGGCGGGAAGACGCCGCCGGGGGCGAGGTCGTCGGCGGTGGGGATCTCTGTCGTGTGGTAGAAGAAGGCGCCAATGTCGTTGTCCGACAGCCGGCACATGTGGGGTTGTAGGAGACGATGTTTCAGGCCTGGACTCCTTGATGATCCTGTCGACCGCCGCATCCAGCTGCTGATCCGTGTCCAATGCCGCAACCTCGGGGAAGGTTAGCAGAGATAGCTTGACCCTCTCCCGCAGCATCGCGTCAGACATCATCAGCCGATCGAATTCCTCGCCGTGGAACGATTGTTCTGATCGGATTTGGGAAAGATTGCGGTGGCGGGTCGATCTGTATAAAGCCACAGGACAGACGCGAAACCTAGTCGACACAGAGTCGGGATGGATCGAGTCCAGTCCGTCATGGACTTTCTGGGCCAGGCCAAGAAGAAAGACCCACGGTCCACGAAGAAATATTTCATACAGTACTTTTTAAAACAATCTAAAAAAAATACTATATGTCTATCTAATGAATAAATAAATAAGTAACCAGTTTAATATTTGAAATATTCAGTGTCCACCGGCTTCTCCCTCCTTGACTCTCTTTTTCTTCTTCCCCTGTGGCGCAGTGGTCCAGTACGTTGCCAATAGTTCAGTCGTTGTTGTGCTTGGAACGCCATTGACGCCGTTGCCATTGGATCTCTCACCTTCAGTCTTTAATTCCTGGCTCGCCAAGAAAAACACACTACTAGTAGCAGTGCACTGTGTGACGGACATTGTCAGGTACAACCGAAATCATAAGCAGCAGACCAGAAACAGAGTACATAGTACTACGCGGTTAAACTAGCTACTAGTAGCAGTTGGGTGCAGTGACAGTCGCCGACACTGCCGACTGCGTGCCTCAGGTCAAACCCGGCGAGCTGAATCTGAACCTGAACCCATCCACAAACATAAGACGAAATCCCAAAGCTGGGATGAGATGCTTCTCGCCTCACATGTTGTGAATATAAGCAATGTTTCGATTAAATTAATCTAAGAATAAAACATGAGCATGCCGTAAACAGTACTAAATACATACGTACTAGATAAATACTGAAAACATCTACGCAAATGACTAGTACCGCACACACAAGAATATGGAGCGGGATAAGCGAGTTATACCCTCCAGTAGGCCAGTTGGCCGTAGCGGCCGCGGAGGCGGCGGCAGCAGCAGCGGCGGCCTCGTCGGCAGCCCTCTTGTCAGCAGCAACCTTCTCGGCAACGAGTCTGTCGGCGTCGGTGTTCGTGGCGATGAAGTAGGCGACACGGACGAAGACGGTGTAGTGAAAGTAGACGAACAAAGACTAGCAGTTGCGTAGGAGACGCTCCCCAAAAACCTAATCGCCCCTCTCCCATACAGGATCTGGAGAGGCGGGGTTTCGGAGGCCTGCTCTCCCGTTGGCCGTGTACGCGGTAGACGGGATGGGATCACCGGCGGCAGCAGCAGTGGGAGGAACGACAAGAGCCGGAGCGCGTGGAGGCAGAGCTGATGCGATCTGTGTATTCTGGAGAGGAGCGACCTCTCCTCCAATATAGGCGACCAGTCCAACAGAAACGCACGTAATGAATCACAATGAATTCTGGTAACGTCCGTACTTAAGAACACTTAAGACAAAACGTTTCAGCTCGTATTCATTTCCATTAAGACAAAACGTTTCAGTTGACCGTTCATATTTTTCCTGCGTGACAAAAAAAATACATCGGCTCGGCGAGATTCCCGCAACCCGCGGCGCGACGTGACGAGGCGAGGCGTGGCGAGGCGGGCGGCGGAGGAGGAGGAGCACGCGTGTGGAATGCCTCTCTTCACCTCAACCCAACTCATACTAGTGGGAGAGGAGCTCACCTTATAAACTGGTGCAACTCTGTCCCAACTAGACATATGGGACTAAACTCCCACCACTTCCCTAGCCAGCATGGGCCTTTAGGAATTTTCTGAAATTGTTAGATGGGCCTAAACCCCACCCTAATATTTAAACAACCCCCCACCAGATCCCAAAGGCCCATGATGTTGTCCTCTGTTCCAAACACTGTTTTGATATACCAGTATTTTCAGTGGAGACCCGTTAAGGTTGAACATCCACCTAGAGCAAATAGCTACACTCCTTCACAACTGAACAATGGACTATGCCTTGAATTGTCAGTTTGGCGTAAATTAGTTTCACCAAATATCTTACCAGTACTAGGCTGCCGAAGGCTGACCCCTCGAGTGGAGCATATTAGTCACACTCCTGGCCTATTCATGAACTTACTAGAGATCACCACAATCTCATAGACTGTGACCAGTAGTCAGGATCATATAGGCGTGTTACTCCAAAGACCGCTCTGTAGGATAGCATCTTGCTTATACAAGCCTTGGAACACATTAAGACAACAATCAACCTGCCATACAGTTACTGAGAGTATTGCATCTTCAACGGAGTGGGTCAGTGAAAGTACTCTCCTCAGTTAACCACTAGCTTGTTTTCCCAGGTCCTACTTCACGGGATCTCCGATCACATAGGTTGGGTTGCTACCATGGCAACTCATGTGGGTCTCATACCCATCTCCCTCGATGCATTTTATATCACAACTCATGATAACCCTTTGGTAAAGGGATCTGCCAGATTCTTAGCCGACATGATATAATCCAACACTATTATTCCGGAGTTTCTCAAATGTCTGACAACTTTTAATCTCATTCTTATGTGTTTGTTGGACTGCATGTTGTCCTTTGAACTCTTTACCTTGATAATAACTGTCTGATTATCACAGTTCATAAGGATAGCCGGCACTGGCTTTTCAACAATTGGCAAGTCCATCAGAAGATCCGAAGCCATCCTGTTTCGACACCAGATGTGTCTAATGCTGTTAATTTTGCTTCCATTGTCGATCTCGTTAAGATCATATGCTTGCAAGACTTCCAGAAAACAGCACCGCCTCCAAGGGTAAACACATATCCCGTTGTGGCTTTCATCTCATCAGCATCAGAGATCCAATTCGCATCACAATACCCTTCAAGCACTGACGGGTATCTAGAATAGTGAAGTCCATAGTTCATAGTACCTTTCAGATAGCGCATAATTCTTTCAACAGCACGCCAATGAACATCACCCGGATTGGAAACAAACCGGCTCAGTTTGCACACAGCAAACATGATGTTAGGCCTTGTAGCGCTTGCTAGGTACATGAGTGAACCAATTACTTGAGAGTATCTCAGCTGATCCTTAGCCGTGCCTTCAAATTTTCGAATCTGCACACTAGGATCATATGGTGTTGGAGAAGTTTTGCAGTCCAAATATCCAAAATGGCTCAAAACCTTCTCAACATAATGGGATTGCAGAAGTGTAATCCCACCTTCATTATCTCTTAATAGATTCATGTTCAAGATAACATCAGCCACACCAAGGTCCTTCATCTCAAAGTTCTGAGATAGAAACGACTTAACCTCCTCAATGACTTTGAGGTTGGTCCCAAAGCCCTCCGCCCCTGCTGCCTGTGGCCGGGCCACGTGCCCCCCCCCCCCCCCCCCCCGTTAGTCCCGGTTCATGTCCCAACCGGGACTATCATTAGTCCCAATTTGCTAGTCCCGGTTGGGGAACCGGGACTAATGGCCCAAACCAACCGGGACTAAAGGGGTATTTTCTACTAGTGACACCTTTCCTTCCTGGCTATCTATTACAAAGCCATCTGGCTGTTGCATATAGATTTTCTCGTTTAGCTCTCCGTTTAGGAAAGCCGCCTAAACGTCCATCTGGTGGACGAAAAGACCATGTGAGGCCGCCAAAGAGAGTAATACTTGTATGGTGGCCAGTCTGGCCACAGGTGAATAAGTATCAAAGAAATCTTCCTCTTCTTTCTGGGAATAACCCTTGGCCACAAGCCTAGCCTTGTACTATTCAATCGTACCATCGGGCCTAAGCTTATTTTTGAACACCCACTTGCATCCCAATGGTTTACAGCCATAGGGACGTTCGGTGATTTCCCAAGTCCCGTTAGCCATGATGGAATCCATCTCGCTACGAACTGCTTCTTTCTAATAGTCATCATCTGGAGATGCGTAAGCTTCTGAAATAGAAGTGGGAGTGTCATCCACAAGGTACACAAGGAAATCATCACCAAAAGACTTTGCAATCCTCTGTCGCTTGCACCTATCAAGGGTTTCCTCGTCATCCTTCTCGGGATTTTCATCATGTGTTTGTTCATAATATTCCATAGGAATGGCAGGCTCAGGAGTTTCCTCAGATTCCTGTCTAGAAGTGCTTTGCATATCTCTCATAGGAAAAATATCCTCAAAGAATGTAGCATCTTTAGACTCCATAATTGTACCGACCTTCACGTCAGGTACCTCAGATTTCACTACCAGAAATCTATAGCCTATGCTATTCTTAGCGTAGCCCAAATTAACGCAGTCCATGGTCTTTGGTCCAAGCTTACGCTTTTTGGGGATCGGCACGTTGACTTTCGCCAAGCAGCCCCAAGTACGTAAGTATGAGAGCGTCGTTCTTCTCTTCTCCCATTGCTCATAGGGAGTGATCTCACTATCCTTTGTCGGAACTTTATTCAGGACATGACATGAAGTCAATATAGCCTCCCCCCACCATGCCTTGGATAAACCCGATGTACTTAACATGGCGTTAACCAAATCTGTTAGAGTACGGTTTTTTCCTTCGGCAACCCCATTTGACTGGGGTGAATAGGGAGGCGTCCTCTCATGAATAACACCATGTTCCGCACAGAAAGAATCAAACTCATTAGAGAAGTACTCTCCACCACGATCTGACCGAACTCGTTTAATTTTCTTTTCAAGTTGATTCTCAACTTCTGCCTTATAGATTTTAAAGTAGTGTAGAGCCTCATCTTTAGTGCTTAACAGATATACATAGCAATATCTAGTGGAATCATCTATCAACATCATGAAGTATCTCTTTCCACCTTTAGTCAACACATCATTCATCTCACAGAGATCTGAATGTATGAGTTCTAACGGTGCCAAGTGTCTCTCCTCCGCAGCTTTATGGGGCTTGTGAGGTTGCTTTACTTGCACACACGAATGACACTTACAACCTTTGGCTAAAGTGAAACTCGGAATTAAATTCAACTTTGCTAACTACGTCATACAACCAAAACCAATGTGACAAAGACGTGAATGCCAAACTTCTATTTCATTAACACTCGTATGAATATTGTTCACGACTTTATTACAAAAATCAGCGAGGGAAAAGTGGAATAGACCTTCGCATTCATAACCTTTTCCAACAAATAGTCTATATTTCCTAACAACTACTTTATTAGACTCGAAGACTAACTTAAACCCTTCTCTGATTCTTCTTGATGGCGGGGACATGCTGCACATTCTTCAGCTGCACGATCCTTCCCGATGTAAACTTCAGATCGACCGTGCCAACATCAAGAACAGAAGCACTCGCGCCATTCCCCATCAATACGGACCCCAGTCTTCCCCTTGGGCTTCCCCATCGGTATTTTGTTGGACACCGGTCTTCCCCTTGGGCTTGTGAGGGTTGAGGTTCTTCTGTACCATGTTGGCGGCAGAAGTCCCTTCGGTCCCCTTTCCCTGTGAGTCCTTTGCTCTTGAATTCTGCTCGACACTTAGATGGCCGATGACATCCTCAACTGAGAATTCACGCCTCTGATACTTCAGAGAAGTAGCAAAATTTCTCCAGGAATTAGGAAGCTTAGCGATTATGCATCCCGCGACAAATTTGCTTGGTAAATCACAATTAAGGAGCTCAAGCTCCTTGGCGATGCACTGTATCTCATGAGCCTGTTCCAATACAGAACGGTTTTCGACCATCTTGTAATCATGGAACTGCTCGATGGTATACATCTCGCTTCCAGCATCGGTTGCGCCGAATTTAGATTCGAGCGCGTCCCACAAGTCCTTGGCAACCCGCATATGTAAATATGCATCAACCAACTTATCTCCGATCACGCTCAGAACGGCTCCAACAAAGACGACGGGTGCCTCCCTGAACGCCTTCTCCTGTTCAGGAGCAATCGTTCCCGTGGGAGGAGTAACACCGGCGACCCAGAACACGTTCATTGCCGTGAGCCATAAGATGGTTTTGGTCTACCAACGCTTAAAGTACGTCCCCGTAAACGGGGCCGGTTTCAGTGCAGCAACAAAGCCTTGGATCGAAAGTTGGCTACACAGATTATGTTTTTGGATTGTTGTGAATATAAGCAATGTTTCGATTAAATTAATCCAAGAATAAAACATGAGCATGACGTAAACAGTACTAAGCAAATACTGATATTTGACCATATTATCGCGTACTAGACAAATAGTGAAAACATCTACGCAAATGACTAGTATCGTACACACAATAATAAGTAGGATCGGGATAAGCGAGTTATACCCTCCAGTAGGCCAGTTGGCCGTAGCGGCCGCGGAGGCGGCGGCAGTAGCAGCGGCGGCGGCCTCGTCGGCAACCCTCTTGTCAGCAGCAACCTTCTCGGCAACGAGTCTGTCGGCGTCGGTGTTCGTGGCGATGAAGTAGGCGACACGGACGAAGACGGTGTAGTGAAAGTAGACGAACAAAGACTAGCAGTTGCGTAGGAGACGCTCCCCAAAAACCTAATCGCCCCTCTCCCGTACAGGATCTGGAGAGGCGGGGTTTCGGAGGCCTGCTCTCCCGTTGGCCGTGTACGCGGTAGACGGGATGGGATCACCGGCGGCAGCAGCAGTGGGAGGAACGACAAGAGCCGGAGCGCGTGGAGGCAGAGCTGATGCGATCTGTGTATTCTGGAGAGGAGCGACCTCTCCTCCAATATAGGCACGGGAGGAGGCGACCGGTCCAATAGAAACGCACGTGATGAATCACAATGAATTCTGGTAACGTCCGTACTTTCAGCTCGTATTTATTTCCATTAAGACAAAACGTTTTAGTTGACCGTTCATATTTTTCCTGCGTGACAAAAAGAATATATCGGCTCGGCGAGATTCCCGCAACCCGCGGCGCGGCGTGACGAGGCGAGGCGGGTGGCGGAGGAGCGCGCGTGTGGAACGCCTCTCTTCACCTCAACCCAACTCATGCTAGTGGGAGAGGTGCTCACCTTATAAACTGGTGCAACTCTCTCCCAACTAACCGTGTGGGACTAAACTCGCACCACTTCCCGCCAGCATGGGCCTCTAAGGATCTTCTGAAATTGTTAGATGGGCCTAAAGGCCACCCTAATATTTCAACATCACATGCCATTGCACAATACGTATTTTTGTAACAAATACGTATGTATAACCTGACGGTGACCCCGATCTTCACCTCGAAACAGGGGAAGGAAGAGACTGACAAGGTAAGCACCTGCACTGCGCCTATGCGGGTGTTGGTTGATGTTCAGTGTCCACCGGCCTGGAGCCAAAGCCAGATTTTTATCCCCGGAACACGGTAAGCTCTCCGGTCTAAGCACGACAATTAGCACCATCTTCCTTTGAATAATGACTCTTATTATTCCCAGTACCATTAGCAGCTGCTGTTTTGGTGGATCTGGTTAATTTGCGAATTGTGATGGAACTTCCATATGATGAAAGTGAGATATCAGTGTATGACCTTGTCGTTTGTAGTGTGAGACTTTTTCTAAATCACACGGAAAGTAAATCGAAAAGTTCTGGTAAAATTGCATCTTACCGTCTGAAAGTCCAGTTCCTAGGGGCTGCTGTTCTTTGAGTAGAAGCTGGTCCAAGTGCTAGTTATGCAGGTGGAGACCGCACTCAGTAATCATATAGATTCATTTAGGAGTAATTTAATCATGTCCATATTTATTGCCCAATGATAGGCTTGTAAATATGTAGCTGAAATTGCTCTCGTCATACCCATAAACGAAAGAGATACCTCCTGGTCATGGGCTCATGGCATCTTATGATGATGCCATCACCGCTCGATGTGGAGATGCATAAATGTCAAACGTACGCAACAACTTGTGTGCGGCTCCTTGACTCTCATTGTTCATCGTCAAATTGTTTTCGATACTTATGTTGGGAGGAGTATGATATCTTCAGGATTTGAAGTTCTGATTCAGAGTTAACCAAGCGTCTCACACTGCAGTCTTTCTCAATGTTGCGAACAATTAATTCAGTTGTGCTTGGAATCCATTTTGACATGGCATTGGATCTTCCAGTCCCAGTCCTAGCTTCGGGCTCAACAACATAAGGGCGTCTCCTATGTTTATTTTCCACACGGGGCATAAGCTGGGTCCCACCAGTTATGTTATAGCCGAATAAAAACTTCAGCAATGATTAAGGACGTATTGGGCCATAAGCTGGAGCCCGCTGTCAGCTTTTTTTTTCCCAACGAACGCTTCCTTCGCGCGATCTAGATCCCAATCGAAGGTTTCCGCGGCGACCAAACCGGCGGCGGCCTCCATGCTCCGACCGGGCACCTCCGGACTTGGCGCTGGGCATGGCGGCTCTAGTCGGCTCTGGCCTCCACGCTGTCTAGTTGGTGCGGCGCCGGTTCGTACGCCACGAAGCTGGCCGGTGGGTGCGGCCCTCGTCGCGGTCGTCGGTATCGGCCGCGTCCGCTCGGCGCGGCGGCCCTCGTGGTGGTGATGGTATGGTCCTCCGCGCTGGTAGTCGGCGCTCGTCGCCGCCAACGGTCTCGGGGCCTCGGACCGTGGCCACAAATGTGAGTACCAATCTCTTTTTAATGGATGTTTCAGCTCACGATTTTCTTGCTAAAGCACAGTCTGTTGTCCGTTGCCCTATATAGATTTTCTAATTTGCAATTTATTTGGTCAGTATTCAGATGAAATGGATAAAAAAAGTTCGGTACTGAAATTTGTAATTTATTTGGTCAGTATTCAGATGAATGGATAAGAAAAGTTCGGTACTGAAATTTGTAATTTATTGCACATCACATAGACAAACTCGCTGGAGACTGGTTCATAAGAACTTACATTGCAGAAAAAATACATAGGCATTACAAACTGGTTCAACTGATCAAGAAATAGATGAAAGTCTACTGCAAACCGAAATTGTAATATTTTTTCTTAAACTAGGTAATACTAATCTTGGTCATTGTTGAATAGTTGCCAAATATGCGCTACAAGGTCCTTCTTCAGCATCTATGGAGCGGTTTATCGTGGATACGAGTGTTTATTTCAAGAACTGTTGCAAAATCATGTATTGGGCCATGGGCATAGCCTTCAATTTGTTCAGAACTCCCTTGGTCATACGTGTGATCTTGGTTTATCTCATTTGCTTCTCTCTCGTCTTCAATTACCATGTTATGCATGATAATACAACCATACATAATATCAGCAAGATCCTTCCTGTGCCACATACGCACTGGTCTACGTATTATTGCCCAACGTTTTTGCAAAACCCCAAAAGAGCATTCTACATCTTTCCTGCAGCCCTCTTGCCGCTTTGCGAACAACTTATCCTCATCAGTTTGGGGTAGCGGGATTGTCTTGACAAATGTTGCCCACTCCGGATAAATGCCATCTGCTAGGTAGTATCCCATATTATATTCTGTCCCATTTGCATGAAATTGGACTGCTGGAGCTCTCCCTTGTAGATGATATCATTGTTTGAACCAGCTACACCAAAAAAGTCATGCCAGATCCTTGTCCTTGCGAGGGTGAACTCTTCTTCCATCTTCCTCTGGACTAGTAGCATCTGACTCTTCTTCTTGTCCAGGTTGCTCTTCATGGGCTGTGTGTGGAGAGGCTGAGCCTTGTCCTTGCGAGGGTGAACTGCCAAAACCTCGGATCGAAGGCGGTGGAGGATACAGATGGACTGATGCATGAGTTCCTGCAGCACGAACGGCTCCACTCGGTGAGTTCAAAAAATCTTGCTGTGGCATGCCTTGAAAGCTTGGTGTAGGTGGACCGTAGTGTTGGTAGTTGCTTGGAGGGCCAAATGGGCGAAGATTGTGAAAAAAATGAGAGGGTGGACTTTCCTGGGAGTATTGAGATTGTGGCATATTCATGGAATATTGAGGTGGTGAATAGCCTGGCGAGTGGGAGTATCCCTGAGAATAGCTATGGGGATATTGAGATGCTGGGATGTTTACATGGTCTGAGTGTGTATTTGTGGAATTTGGGCTCATGTGATTTGGGAAATTTTTGTCATGTCGTCCATGGTATGAACTGAGACTTGAAATGTTCAAAAACTTGTGATTTATTCTGTGTTCTACCTCTCTTTTATAGGCAATGTTGCAAACTGCTGGAGAAGAGAAGGCAACGGTCATTTTGCAACAGAGAAGATGAAGGCAACGGCTACTTTGCTTAAGGGGAGAAACTGAAGGCAACGGTTATTTTTGGCCAACGCTGCATGCAAACAGTGTAAAGTTGACAGACAAACAGTAAAAATATAGTATTAAACTGTCTTGTGTGCGGGCAGCACTGGTATGGCTCGGTCGTAAAGTTTTTCCCCCTATGACCAATGTCTACAATGTTTAAGACCGGGACATAAGGTCACTTTTCCCCCTATGACCGAGTCTTGTGACTACATTGGAGACGCCCTAAACATGCCTACAAGTAGCAGTTTCTGAGCTTGGTAATTAGATATGCAGTGTGCAGGACATATGCCACTGGCAACCTTACCATATGCAGCTCCATGCTCCACAGTTGAACTGGCCAACTATGCAGGGAATGCAATCCAGGGGGACTGTACCAAGATGGAAGTGCCATGCTGGGTGCATATGCATCGAGTCAAGTCTGGTGTGCCCATCCATAAACATAAGACAAGTTCTCACTTCACATGCCATTGCCCAATATGTGTGATAACTTAAAAAAAAACTCACATGTTACAACAACTCTGCTATCTCTCTCTGTACATACATATATATAGTTGTACATGATATTTCTTCATGATCAACAAGCTCCAAAAAGATCACAAACTAACCCCACTTGGCACAACTGCCAATGGACTCTATAACAGCATGAATGGTTGTACAGTACACTGGAATGTGTCAACAACATGAATACAATTTCCTAACAAATTCAATAATACAAAAAACTGGGAGAGGCGTTTTGGTGCCCAGGAGCATATGCTCCCGGTATTTTCGACAAAATTGAAAAAATAAAAAACTTTTCAAAAAATCACGACAAAAATCACGCACGTACCTGAGCATGGGGCGCACCGTCGTGAAATGTCATCGTATGCGCTCTGGATAAAAATGACAAATTTCTAAGAGCAAATGAGATCCGAAAATTTGAATTTGCTGTCAGAAATTTGTCTTTTTTCCCCAGGGAGCATACGATGTCATTTCGGTGCGAAATTTGTCACGGTGGTGCGTACCATACTCAGGTACGTGCATGATATTTTTCGGAATTTTTCGAAAAGTTTTCAAATTTTTTTATGCTCCCAAAAATAACGGGAGCATATGAGCCCGGGCTCCAATATGAATTCCTCCTACTATTATGTATAAATCACCTTGATTTGAATTGATGGATCACCCAGGAGCTGTGGTGGTGGGCGATTCTGATCTTCAAAAAAAATTTGGCGGCAGATTCGCTTCGGCAGCCTACTGCTCTGCTCTGCCCTGTTCTGCTGTTACGCTCATCCGTCATGGGAGATGATGCTCGAGCTTGTCCAGGAATCCGACGTCGCTGTCGCCGGCTAGCCTGCCGGAGCCACGCCCGATCTTGTTCGACAGGGACCCCATGGCGGACGAGAGCCCCTTGAAGCTGCTGCTCCCCTCGCGGTACCTCCTCGACCGCCTCCGGCTCAGACGCTTCTCGTCGGCCTCGTCGCCGAGGGCCGGCGCCGCCACGGGAGCCTTGGCCTTGGTGTCGACGACGACGAGCCGGGAGATGCAGCTGCGGCAGAAGGGGCACGCCGGCGGCTGCAGGGTGAGCGTGACCGGGTTGGGCTTGCTGTGGCAGCAGAGCGCCAGCGTGCAGCCGGCGCACATCTGGTGCCCGCAGTCCTGCACCTCGATGCTGCACGCCTGCTCGAAGCAGATGCTGCACAGCTCCTCCTCGTCGTCGTCTTCGTCGGAGTCGAACGCACCGGCGTCGGAGTGAGCCGGCGAAGAGTACTTGGCGGCGGTACCCTTGAGATTGAGGAGGATCGTCTTCTCGCGCTCCATGTTGGCCTCAGCGAGCGCGGCCTCGAGCAGCGCCCTGGCGTCGGCCTCCAGCTCGCCGATGAACTTGAGCGGCGATGGCCACACCATGGGCTCCGCCGCCGACGGGTTCAGCAGCGCCGCGCACGCTCCGTGGCGCCGCTTGAGCGCCACCGCGTACGCGATCCGCCCCGCCGAGTCCCTCTGCACGCGGTCCGCGCCCCACGCCAGCAGCTCCCGCACGCACCCCAGGTGGCCGCCGCGCGCCGCCAGGTGCAGCGGCGTGCTCCCGGGAAGCCGTAGGATCCCGTGGGCGCGGAGACGATGGCGCCGCTCTCGAGCAGCAGGTGCACGCACTCGGGCCGGCCCTGCCTGGCCGCCAGGTGCAGCGGCGTGGCGCCGTGCTCGTCCCGGACGTTGACGAAGCGCGCGAAGCCCCAGGAGTCGGCCACCGGCGTGGTGCGCGCGGCGGCGAGGATGGCGCGCAGGCAGTCGGCGTAGCCGTAGTATGCCGCGTGGTGCAGGCACGTCCGCGCTTGCACCGAGTCGAACATCAAAATCTGATCAATCAATCAAGCACGGAGTTAGTAAACTGAAGTCCATGGATGTAAGTCGTTCGAGGTAGACCACGGTACACGGATCAAAGATTGCTGCTTTGGGATCGGTTCTCACATTGGCGCCGGCGTGGAGGAGGGCGAGCGCGCAGTCGATCCTGCCGTGCATGGCGGCGAGCATGAGCGGCGTCTGCTTGCTCCGGCTCAGCACGTCCGGGCGCACCCCGCGGGCGAGGAACATGGAGACCACCGGGAGGCAACCGTTGGCGGCGGCAACGTGGAGCGCGGTAAGGCGGTCGTAGATGGTGGCGCGGCGGGCGAGCGCCGGGTCGGCGGCGAGGAGGCCCTCCAGGGCGTCGATGTCGCCCGCCTGCGCCGCGCGGAAGAAGTCGTGCTCGTCGCCGTCGCGGCTGCAGCTCAGCCCGTGCCCCATCGCCTCCGGCTCCCGGCGAGGTGGGTGGGGGGTGGGTGGCGCGGACCGTGGAGTTGGGGGAGGAAGAAGACGAGCTAGTCTCTGGTTCAGCTTGGAATTGAGAGTTCCTTTTATCGGAGCACGAGCTCCCTCTGCTCCTTGGATCTTTCTGCCTTGACTTCCACATCTCTCCCCACTTGGCACTATCTTTCTCTCTTAATACAATCTTCTCCCACTCTCTTGATATTTTCTTCTCCACCTTTTTAAAAGATTTTTGTTAATGACATGAACTGATTATTATTCCATGCTCCACTTTTATTCCACCATGGATATTCTCAGATACTGATATTTGTCTGCCCTTCCACCTGTAAGTTTTCTGGATTTCCTCAAGTTCAAATTGTCATCCTTTTGCAGACAGCCAATGTGTACTTTTCTTTTTGTAACCACATTTTCAATTTTCCTAGAATTTATTAATAGTAAAATTGCATGTCCCATTATTCCCTAAATTAAACCCTACAATGTCAGTTTAATTTAGTGTTTATCCAAGGAATTCATGTATGGATTATTCTTAAGAGAAAGTAACAAGCTAGTAAACCTCGAATAGAATCACTCGATTTTCACAATTAAAAGAAATACAATTGCGCATTATAAATATTGTGGATGCACATTCTAAAAATGCAAAACAAATGAATACAATGTGGCATGAGAAAAAATACAAGTCATATATTTAAGGGACATCCAACGGCATGGATTATATTAAATGAAGACTAATTTCATTTAAAAAATTCGATTGATTAAAAAGGTAAAGCAAAACCTTTCGACTGAGCTGAAGAAAATCCGCAAAATTCGTTCAGAATAATTCACCGCGAAAGATGAGTTTTTGTATTGGCGCAGCATGACGTTGCCGCATGTTGGCGCCCTTTTTAATTGAGACCAACTCGTGACAAATGGGTTTGCGTATGCATAATGTTTTTAAGAAAAATAAGCAGCTTAGTAAATTGGTGACACGGCATGTTAGGAATGCCACCAAAATTTCAACATCTTTTACCTACTTTACTAAAGACGTTTTACCAGGAAGTACTATACTAGTAAAATATATGCACCATTAACGATAGTTAATTGATGATGGGTTTGTGAACTGGCACATATCGCGCATGATGTTGACCACGTGTCGGCGCCCTTTTCATTCAGATTGATTCACGAATGGAGCAAGGTGACCATGCTTGTTTGGTATCCTGTGGTTGGTGTTTCATGTGTTTCTTTTATTTTCGGTGGACACACATGGACGTGTGCTCAATTTTTAAGGCAGAATTATTGGTAGTACTATTTGTAATTTGAAAGGCAGAATTATTGGGCTGAGAGCTCACGGAAATGTGCCCAAGAAAGAGAGGCCATACGGTAATTGGGACCTACACATGTGTCCTTTTGTCCGACCCTTAATTTCGATGAAAACAATATCCTTTGGACCAAAAGGAAAAGTTGTACCAGTACATCATCTAAAGTTTGAATGTACATTTTGCCTCAGTATATTTGTTTTTGCGAAAATGTCCACCGATCTATTGATAATCCTCCATAGCAGTACAAATAGTCCAAAAAGTAATAAAAATTACAAATAGGTACTTGGACCACCTAGCGACGACTACAAACACTGACACACGCCGCTGTCCTCACCCCTCCATCATCGGAGCCGGGCAATGCCTATTGTAGTTATAGTAGACAAACAGGAACTCGTCATGCTAAGGCCATAAAGGACCAACGCACCAGAGCAGCAACCATCGCTAACGACGAGACTCGTAGATCAGAAGAGCCAGACCTGAAACCACAAGAACGAACACGAAAACCGACTCGATCTCCAGAGATCCTCCGAACACACAACTCCACGCGTCCTCCGCTGGAGCTAGACGCACCACAAGAGCGAGAATAGGGCAGGTAGAACCTTATTTTGACTTCTGAATGTAGCCGCCGCCTCACCATCCCGAGAAAGACACATAAAAACAGACACACAAAAAGGGGAACCCTCTCGCCGGCGAGAGGCTGCGATCTGCCACGCCTCCAATACCCTAAGGCCACCGGAGGAAGAGCGAACCAACGGCATCGCCGACGAGGGAGAGGAAACCTTAGATGGGTTTTACGATCGCCTCTCTCCTGCAGGGAGTACCTTTCAGGAGAAAAACAATTATACAATCTTGACTGTTCAGACAAATGGGATTAGTCCAGCTCCCAGCTGCTTCATTTCAAGACATGCAAATGCGCACCGGCGACCGGCCAGATCGATCTAGACTTGGTAAATTTTCAAAATTCTACATATTTGTCTTTGTCTATAAAAGGTGCAGGCAGCTCCACGTGAGCTTTGTTGAACGGCGCTACTGCAATACAATGGTTTTGATCTCGAAATGAACTTTGTTGTCCTATCCCCCCCCCCCCCCCCCTTCTAGGAATTGAAGCACTTTGGATGTGACCTTGTATATATTGTTGAAAAGAAGGCATGTAATTTATCCCGGAAGCTAAACAATATTAAGTTTTACCAAATTTATAAAAATACAAACAACAACAATATAAATATATTACATGAAAATATATTTTACATCCATCTAATGATATTGATTTTACACTGTAGATGTTAACTATTTTCCTAAAAACATGGCCAAACTTTACATAGTTTGACATTTCGAAAAAGCTATTTGCATCCTTTTTAGCAGGGGCGGAGCTACGTTGTGGCCAAAGAACGCCTTGGCCCCCTGGCAAACAAAATTTACTGAAGTATCACTTAATTCATGGCCCAAAAACATAAAGGTTTTCTTGTTTAGGCCCCTGCTTAGAGCATGTAGTAGCCTGTATGCTCTTTCTTTGAGCGTTGGCCCCGGCTGGGATTCTGTTCAAGCTCCGCCACTGCTTTTTCAGTATGAAATATGCATGGTGCGAGCATGAGAAGATCCTAACCCAATCTCAAAATATCTGCACCACTTTATAAATAAAACAACCACGCCCATATAGAGAGTTTAAATGGAAAAACTTGATGGGGCAATAACACAAGAATGCCCAACAAGAAAGAAAAAATACGATACAACACTTAAGAAAAAAGCGAGATGGCAGTGCCCCACCGCCTCTGTCCAGCATCGTCGATGACAAGATTAGTCGTGTTATCGTGTGTGGGGGATATGTATGGAAGAAAATGAAGACGATCTAGTCTCTAGTTTAGCTTCAGAACAGAGGCTCCCTCACCTCCTCCTCCTTGAATCTTTCTTCCTTGACTTCTGCATGCCCACTTAGCATTATCTTTCTCTCTTCATTTAATCTCTCACTCTCTCTTAATATTTTCTTCTCCACCTTTTAGGTTTGTCTTAGGACATGAAATGATTATTATTCCATCGCTTCATCCACTATGTACGGTTCCCAATTACCACTATTTGTATTTTTTTACACTTGTAAGTTTCTGCATTTCACTAAGTCAAACATTTCATCCTTTTGCAAAACAAAAAGAACAGCTGGATTTTCAAATAAAAAAAACAAATCTACAAGGAGCTGTATCAAATGAATATAGTGGGGAGTGAAAGCAATACAATAGTTGTATATTTAAGGGATGCCGAAACCGGTGTAGACTAAATTTAAAGAAACGAATTCATAAGAATTATCAACTGATAAAAAAAATCAGTAGATTGAGCTAAAGCAAACCCCCCTAAACATTTAACAGAAAATACTTAATATGCACTATGAATTATGGGTTTGTGAATCGGCGCAGCATGATGTTGCACATGTTGGCGTCCTTTTCAGACCAAACCCGTGTACGTAGGGAAGAACGATGCTTTATTCTAAGAAAACTACACCAATCGTTGCAAATTGGTTACACGTGGGGCTAGGAATTCCAATGTACAGCTGAGAGTTGCCGCTCAAATTTCAACATCTTTTACCTACTTTACTGAAGCGTTTTACCAGGATGTACTACCTCCATCCAAAAAAGGATGTCATTTCTTTATCCAAATTTGAATGTATCTAACCACCAAATAGTGTCTAGATACATTCAACTTTAGACAAAGAAATGACGTCCTTTTTGGGACGGAAGGAGTACTAAAGTATGCGCCGCTAATTGGTGATGGGTTTGAGAACTGGCACAACATGCACGACGTTGACCACATGTCGACGACCTTTTCAGACCAAACACACAAACAAAGCTAACCATATATGCTGGGTTTAGTATCCTGTGGTTGGTGTTCCAAGTTTATTTCAATTTATTTTTATTCATTCTGGTTGGACACACATGAGTTAAGTGAGGCGGAATTATTGGTATTTTTTGGTAAAGGTTGCATTATTGGGTTTGGGACACGGAAATGTGCCCAGGAAAGAGAGGCCATAAGCCCATACCGTACAATGGGGTGGAGCCCACACGTCTCTCTTTTCTCCAACCTCAACCCCCCTTTCGATGAAGAAAAAACCTTTGTGGGAACCAGACGAAAATGCTAGAAGTAGTAAACAAAAAGAAAAGCTAACCTGAATCTCCCTTTTTCTTTAATTTGGCCATCTTTACTTTTACACACATCTTATGTTAGTATTTAAGTTTTGCTTGGACTAAAGTGTACTACTCCATTTTGAATAAGTTTGAATAGACAGTCTCCCTCCATTTCAGGGCAGGGGGCTGAGCACTAGACCACTGTGTGCAACTGCAAAAATTCTACTAGCGCCTTCCAGAAAGAATATTATTACATCCGTCCCAAAAAGGATGTCATTTCTTTATCCAAATTTGAATGTATCTAACCATCAAATACGGAGTAGAAAATTATGTTTGATTATCACTCTTTAATAATAATGTGCCATGGAGCACACTGACCCAGCAGCTTGAACCAACACTTCCATTTTGAGTCAGCACCGGTGAACGGATCGAAACTGGTCAAATTCCAAAGGCTTTTGTGGAAACCTGAACCAGTGTGTGTAAAAGGTCCAGCGGGGATGAAGGCGTTGAGTGGTAGTACAGCAACGAGACAATGGTTTTGACCTCTGAAATGAACTTCGCTGTCTTGTTTTTCCTTTTTTTTGTGACTGACGGATGGCCCTTTGGATGTGACAAGCTATGAATTATGGTGCATTGGTGTGAGGCTAAGAAATATCCCAAGCCTATCCCTAGTCACATCATTGCTAGTAAGATCTTACTAAGGTTAAGAGTAAAAGGCTTCCGCGGTCTATGAAGTTGCCGAGAAGGAGCGGATTGGTCACCAACTGGGAAAATGCAAACTATTGGTCATGAAGTTGTGGAGATTCAACATGTTCGTCAGTCCGTCTGTTCCACCGTGAAACTGCTGACGTGGCACCGTTAGACGTCACGTGAGGTGCACGTGAGGCCGGGCTGGGGCTGTTTTTTTGCAGAATACCCCCCGGAGCTCACTGTTTTCTCATTAGCTCGTCCCTGACCACTCCCGTAGAGAACTGACAGGCGCCGCCATGGCGATTTGGGTGGTGCGGTGAGGTAGCTGCGCCAGAGCTCATGGGCGGTGGCCGGCGGTTGCTGTCGAGGACGATGGAAGATCCGGAAGCTGTGCAGGTGATGCCTCTGATTCGAAGACAGGGGGGCGCACCCGAGCCAGACTACGGTACGATTTGTCTCTGCTACGGTCGATTTGGTCGGAAAGGTCTGCAATGTAGGGGTAGAAATCAACAGTATGTTATTTAGATTGAACTATGCGTGGTCGATTTGTGAAATTTAGGTTCCATTCTCTTGATTTTGTTGGCTGCCCGTATGAATTAAGGTTTCGGCTAAATTTCGCTTTTTTTGATGTAGCACTGCATCCTACCAAATTCAGTGTGGAGATCCTCCATGGTGGATTTTTCTGTGGAGTAGGCACGAACCGTAGCTATATTGATGGGAAAGTAGATTATTTTGATGAATGCGATGAACAGACTTGGTGCCAGTTTGCTATTGACTACATTCTGAGGGAATTGGGCTATTCAGCTTCCTGGTTAGAGCATGTGTACTGGCTTGAGCCAGGATATGGTTTGTCTGAAGGTTTGAGAACTATGGATTATGAAAGAGATGCTAAGAAAATGGCTGCTGCAGCTGTTTATTGCAAGAGTATGCGTTTGTATGTTGACCATGTAGATTTGTTGAGGTCACAGGAGGAGCCAGATGATGTGTGTGCAACAACTATTCCAGAACTTCCTAAGGTGATGCTTTCTCCCATGAAGAAAAACGTGAGAAGAGCAGGAAATGTGACTGAAAGGGAAGAAGTTGTCGACGATGAACAAGTAAAGAATGCTGATTCGGACATAAATGATAGTGATTATGATTTTACAGAAGGAGAGGAGAAATCTGATGCAGATGAAGATGACAGTGAGTACGATAAATATGTTGATGCTGATGTGGAAGATGGAAAGGGGAAAAAGCTGGCAGATAAAGTTTGGGCTGACGATGGCGTACCAGCTGATGATTATCTACAACCTCTTTGTGCAGAAGATGATTTGCTTAGTTCTTTCAAGCCTAGGGTGTTCAACCCTGAAGCAGACATGGAAAATCCAACATTCAAGCTGGGTATGGCATTTGCAACTATGGCAGACCTCAGAAAAGCAGTGGGACAATATTCAGTTAAAAACAGGGTCCAGGTGAAGAAGAGGAGAAATAACAGCAAGAGATTAGAAGCCCACTGTGTTGAAGGTTGTCCATGGAAGATGGTAGCATCTCATGACAATAGGACAGACATGTTCTTGGTGAAAGAATTTGTGCCAGACCATTATTGTGAGAAAGTGTGGCAGGTAAAAGAGATGACATATCTCTATCTAGCACCTGGTGACCTATCTGATTGATCTAACAGATGTAATTAAGTAAACCTGAAGTAATCCTTTTGGAAACCGTTGTAATGGAGTAGAACTAGTTTGCTTGAACACTGGTGTAATCCAGTAAACCTCGAGTAATCCTTTTGAAAACTGGTGTAATTCAGAAACCTGACTGAATTTAGTGCAACATCTGAAATGTGAGTCCAAGTTTGCTTGAGCTATGTTGTGAAATGTGAGTCCAAGTGCTGTCCAAATTGAGTGCAACATCTGTAATTCTTCATACACACATCACACTCATTCCATACATAGCGAAATTCAAAGAGTACTCAAATTCAAACATCTGACATACACACTTAAGTCCATACATAGCGAAATTCCACACTTAAGTTCATACAAACCGAAATTCAACACTTAAGTTCTGACGTACACAAATCACACTCAGTTCTGGATACATAGAAGTACTCAGTTACGTACGACACAACGAAACAAAGCATTACATTTGCAAACTCATGCAAATCCATTGGCACCAGGGCCTGTTCCATCGACCTTGCCGCGCCAAGTCTCGAAGATGTGGATGCGGCTCAGGTCTTCGTCCTCGTCAGGTAGATACTTCTCTGGCAGGTCCTCACATAGCAGATCACCACGGTCGATCACATCCTTCACGTGCACGATCAGTTCATGCTCCATGGTGGCCTTCTTGGTAGGGGAGCAAGGCGGTGGTGGCGACTCGACGTCCTCGTCAGTATCAGGATCAATAGGAGGCAGAATTGGTGTCGGGATCGTGACCGTCGGTGACTTGGGGACAGAGCAGGGGTTACGCAGCCACGCGGTCATCGACACCACCCAGCGATCTGTCGCTGGCAACATCTCGATAAGCTCACCGTCGAGAGCTGCAAGCACAAGGTTCACGGCCTGCGGCTCCTGCGCCTCCTCTAGTAGGCCCTCGATGCTGAGAGTGGTCTTGTACTCAAACTTCCCAGGCTTGCCACGCCCGCAACGGCCCCAGCGGCGGAATCAGATGCGCGTGTCGCCGCAACGCAGGTCCGACATCACGACACGACTACAATCTTCCTCCGAGTCGAATCTGACAAAGAAATGGTAAGGTGGGCAAGTTACCTCCACCTTCACGGCCGACTGACGAACACCACAGTCCACCTCCATAGCAGCCAGCAGTGCTGCTGCCGTCACGCGCAGCTCCCCTTCCACCGTGGCGAACAGGATGTGGCCACGGTAGCTTTCCTCCAGCGCCGCCATTCCCGCCGTGCGTGCCAGCACGATGCGGCCGCTGTCCGGGCGCATATCCGGCTCGCCGCGCCGCCACACCTCCTGCAAGAACGACCGGGAGTCGCGGATGCGGGACCAAGGCACCGTCCTTCCGCCACCCACAGCCCCGCCGCCGACGACTGAAGACTCGCCGCCGCCGGCCATGGTCTCGATTTGGGAACGACAGAGAGCTAGGGTTAGGACTCGCTCGATTTGGGAACGATAGTGCTCAGGGACAGGCTAATGAGAAAACAGTGAGCTCCGGGGGGTATTCTGCAAAAAAACAGCCCCAGCCCGGCCTCACGTGCACCTCACGTGACGTCTAACGGTGCCACGTCAGCAGTTTCACGGCGGAACAGACGGACTGACGAACATGTTGAATCTCCACAACTTCATGACCAGTAGTTTGCATTTTCCCAGTTGGTGACCAATCCGCTCCTTCTCGGCAACTTCATAGACCGCGGAAGCCTTTACTCTAAGGTTAAATACATTGTCAAGGGCCGGTTCCATTACCATTAGGTAGCCTAATCACTTTAACAATCTCAATAAAAGAAATAAAAAGCTGCATAATTGATGTAGAGTCTGGGGTACCCATTTCGAAAAAAAAGGTAGCTTAATCCATTTTAATATGTACCCTCTCACATCGTGTTATAAGGCCAGTACGTATATAAGAAAATGGTCATTAATTTGATCAACAAAATATAGAAATATGCCACAAAAGGTATACTACCGGTATTCACATCGGTTTTTTAATAGTATAACTTTTGTGGATAACTCTTATTTTGTTGACTAATTTGACGTTTAAATTTTCTCTTAATATACGATTGCGCCTCGTAAAAACCGGACACTTTGAGTATATACGGAGAGCTGCGAGCTTCATCTTGAGACTGACGTGTCAGAGAGACAACTACCATAAAATCTGCACCCGGTGTACTCTCTCCATCCACAAATAAGTGTATTTAGGTTTGTCCCATGTAAAAAATCAGTTTGACCAACCTTATAAAAAAGATATAATAATTATTATATATTAAATTAGTATATTATAAAACGATGCATCTAGTAATATTAATTTATTGTTATGAATATTGCTATCTTTCTATGGAAGTTGGTGAAACTTTTAAAAGTTTGACTTAGCTAGGAGCAAAACTCAAAATATTCTAACATATGGAAGGAGGGAATATTTGGCTAAATCATTTTCATCTTCATTTTCTTGTCTTGAACGTTTGCCAATCATTGTTTAATTATAACTGTTTTTTTTTGTTTGTTTGCGGAAATCCATCGTAAGTACGTACCCACCTCAAATTGGCCGGCTAGTTAGTCTTCATGCCGCGTATATAACACACCAAATGCGTGCGTGCATGCATGGAGCTAGCTAGCTTAATTATGTGTCGGTGCATAGTAGAAGAAAGACACAAAGTACTCCCATTATTGGTTTATTAAGTATCGATCTCACGCGCATCGGTGCATACGCAGTGACCGACAAGTCTGGCTTAATTATGCGTCCCGCCCAAATTAGTTCAGCAAACCCAACTGAAGGTGTACCTACCTGCCAGTGTGGCGGATCTAGGATAAGATCTGTGGTGTCAACGTTAATTTTCCCCTATTGGGCTTTGCATTTATTCAAAATTAGTAGGTAAACAGATTTTCTTTTGGCCGTGGCACCCCCACTGGATACGCCACTGCTACCTACCGTCGACGGTGCGGCTCCCTCTGCTAAGCAATTCATCCTCCGAGACCTTACCGTTTTGTGCTAACTGCTAAACGCATGTCATCATCTCCTCATCAACCTGTATCTAAAAACGAAGAACGTAGTCCTTTTCTTTTAAACCCGGAAAGGCCACAAAGGGCCTAGAAACTGCATTTCCACGCAATCTCAGAGTTCGGGGACCAGATAAATCCACTAGGGGCAATGCCTTAGAGGTAAAGATTCTCTGCGTATGCATCATAGCCACAAGGAAGAAGAAGCTCAGAAAAGCATCTGAGCGCGCACTAGTAGGAAATTGCTTATAGCCGCCGGGCTACCGCGAACACAATAATACGTTCTCCAGCGGTAATTAGCACTGGCGAACCTAATAAAATGTGTTCGCCAGCAGTAACAAAAGGCCTGGACGACTCCAACGGCGCTAACTACCGCTGGCGCACCGTGCACGTTGTTCGCCAGCGGTATGGATATTACTGCTGGCGAACGGGCTGCACAGTGCGCTAGCGGTAGCTAGGGCCGCTGGGTCTCCTGAGTCCACCATTTACTGTTGGGGCACACAAAAAAATGTCCGCCAACGCTAGTTCAACCACGCACACATGTTACACACCACACATGTTCTGATCCAGCCCCGATCCCATTCTCTCCAGCTGCCCCGATCCCCTTCTCCTCCTCCGTCCCATTGTGGATGCCATCACGGCATGCTCCCCTCCGCCCTCGTCTCCTCTCCTCCTGCTCTGAGGCCGGCCGGCGAGCCCCCTCCTCTCTACAGTTGCGCCGCCCCGTCGAGCTTCTCCCCGGCCCGCCTCGTCGGCACCGTCTCCGCCCGCGCCGCGTCCGTCAGCTGCGGCGCCGTCTCTCCCTCGCCAGTCGCCCCCTCCCCCAATTTAGATCGGCGGCGCTGTCCCTCGTCCTGTCCGCCGCCGCCTCCTTCTCCCCCAGCCCCGGCGCCTACTCCCATTCCTCTCCTCTCCTCCGCCCCAGCCCCTCTTCTCCGATCTCACGCAATTGGTCGACCACTGCCCGCCTCAGCCTCGCCGGAGAGAGAGGCACCGACGCCCAGCGACCACGGCGTCGTGGCTGGCTTGCTCGCCGGCGCGCGCGTGCGTGCTTCGATGCGCGGCGCTCCGTCGAGCTGGCCGGACCGCGGGGTGCTCGTGGCCCGCCTAGGGTTTGCGGCGGCCGTGTCGGATCCTGCTCAACGTCCTCTAACGCGCCGTATCTGTTGAATCAGGAACCTACGATGTCGACCTCCCTTGTAGAGCCGCGGTGGGAACTCTATGACGGTGAACTCCTTGCATAGCTCGGACCAGATCTTGCCCTAGCCTCTCCATCCCCGGAGCGTGGATTGAACCGATGGAGCTGGGTAAGTCACTTGATTCCTCCATTTGTAGCCTGCTGTTCACTTGTTACCTGCTGTAAATTGGTGGATCTATTGTTGTTATCTGTTGTAGAAGTGTAAATTGGTGGATCTATTGTTATCTGTGGTACTAGTGTAAATTTGATTCACCTGAGATATGATGACAATGCTATACAAGTAATAACTGAAATTGAAGATATGACATATAAGTCCATTTGGTGTCAACAAGTAATAACTGAAATTGAAGATAATTGCATGGATGCTATACAAGTAAAATGCTTTCTATCTGTTTGTATAGTTGCTTGGCATAATTCCTTCAATGTGTATGATTTGAAATGTATCAGCAAACATAATTACTAGTGGATACTAACATATCTTATGCACTTTGCTTGAAGTAGTTCTGAAGTATTTATATTTTGCTGCCCAGGTCAAGTTCTGCTCCCTTGTCTTCTCATGTTGTTTGCTTCTAACTTCTAATTTTTGTTGTCGATGCGGTGTAGTTATAAGGATTTGTGGCTGTGAATGGATGCAGTCTAGTTATAAGGATTTGTTGGCCCCCTACCTCGTTGGCAATATCGTCGAGGTTCGTGCCTCATTATGATTGCTTGAGTGATCTTAGTAGTTTCACTGTGATGTTCCATGCATGCTCTGCTTGTTGTTCCATTTCCATATAGTAAACCTAGCTACTTTACTAAGAACCAACTTGATGATTTAACCTTCAGCTTATATGATGCTATTACTTTGTACATCTGTATCTTGTATCTATTGTGAATTTTCAAAGAAAGTTCTAAAAATAAATCTGTCACCTAGGAACTCTTAGCCTTGTTCATCTAATAAGTATCTTTTCTTATTTATCTGCAAGTCTACATCCTATTTTCCTTTTGATAATTTACATGCACCTTGTATCGTTAAGGACTTGTACTACCAACATATTTATGTTTTTCTTTATCACCTTATCTAACATTGTACATGCCCATATTGATGTATGCCAACTATGAATATGATCTTGTATCAAGCTTTAGTTGCCTGTTACGTATGTTATCTTAGCTTTTGACTAACCAAGTAAACGACATCTCGCTGAGCAACTACTTGGCGGAGACATCGACACGGAGCTGTGGTGCCGGTGACGACAACGACATCGACAAGGCCTAAGCATTTTTTACTATTTTTCTTTGTACATGAGATTTTGGCATATGCCAAAGAAAATATTCATGTATTCCAGGTTAATAGAAAATAATATGTGAATAAGTCGAGGGGTTTTAAATGCATCTGTTTGGACAAATAGATTACTTGTATATATAATTTTTTTAATCCCAAAATTGATACCAGTGCAAACTGGAAAGCACGCCAGTAGTAGTATTTTTTTTAAACCTCAAAATATTACTACTGGCGAACGCAGATGTGGTGCGCCAGCGGTAACTGAGCTACCGCTGGCGAACAAAGGTGTGGTTCGCCAGCGGTAAGTTTCCTTACCACTGGCGACTGTAGCGCTGGCGAACCGCTTGTTCGCCAGCGGTAGCTTAATTAGGTTCGCCATAGATAGGCATTTTCCTACTAGTGGTGGAGAGGCCTCGATGGCCAAGGATAACTTTGGCGCCAAGAAGTCGTCAATGATGAGCTCGCCGTTTTCGGAGCGCATGGCGATGCACTCGCTCCACCTTCCCATGGGGCGCCAACTCCACGAGCTCTCGTAGCTCCCCATCGCATCGTATCCATGGCACCAAGGACAAGGAGGGAGAAGCTCCGGATCTCACCAAGATACCACTCCACTGAGCCTATTGAATACATCGCCTCCAGATCCAATCTCACTCTTCACCTTCGACCATGGAAACCCGTTAAGAGAAAGCTTCCCGAAATCATGGCCGCTGCTCGCCTCCTACCAAGCCAGGCAATGTGCAACCGACATACAGCCAACCTGCCATCTCGCCAACTATAACCCTAGATTACAAGATAACCTACTATATATAGAGGAGAGCCTATAACCTCTCCCCCTCCCCACTCCGGTCGGGGAGGCGGACGAAGGAGAAGAGGTGAGGGGACGGGGTAATACACTCGATTCTCAATGTGAAGATGTGGAGAGAAAGTAGAGAGAATGGGAGCCCCAGACGGTCCCCATTGATATCTTCTTTATGTATAAAACAAACTATCAATGGAGAGCATATGGATAAGTAAATTAACTTTGGCAATCGGATAGTTTGTTCACTTGTTATATTTTAAGTCAACATACTTGTAATTTCTATTAATTAAATCTAAGATAATTTAAAATATATTAATTGCGAAACTGGACAAAAAATGTTACAAGCAAAACTAAGCAACTGCCATGGAACATGGAAAAGCACATGGCATCATCGGCTGGCCTGGCTATCAACAAACACTACACACACGTCGATGAAAAGTAAAACATCACCGAAGTTGTTTAGTGTCATTGTCAACACATCTTCTTCAGCTAGCGACTCTGGCTTTGCCACGACATACCATAAAATGTCCAACCCTTGACAAATTGCATAAAGTCTACGTCGATCTATGCCAAAAACAGGGCCACTGACACCAGTGACTAAGCAACTTTGGTTCTGAAGGCGAGCCAGAGAGGTGAAGAGTGCAAGGTTTGCACCGAAGAGAGGGGGCTAGAGGACATTCCATAATGACCACGCAAACCTTGTCATGACCCAGCATTTCTATGAGAATCCTATGAATCATAGAGACCTAAACCAATTTTCCTTAGCTGTCTGATGTTAAGGTCTTAGGTAACTCTAACAAGGTCAATGCATGCAAAGATGACACGTCACGTGTACCTTGTCATGACCCGACATTTCTATGAGAATCCTATGATTCATAGATGCCTAAACAAGTTTTTCTTAGGTGTCTGATGTTAAGGTCTTAGGGGTGTGTTTGGTTGCTAGCACGTTTTTTTGGGCACTTTGCATCCGTGGTCCTGGCGAGCCTGCCCCTGGAAAAACGGGAGTTGAGCCATATTATGCATGTAGTTTGGTTGCCAACAATGTTCTAGCCATGCCCGTTTCGCTAGATGCAAAAAAATTTAGCACGACGTTTGGTGTTCATCTGTGTTTCGTGTACTCTTATCTCATGTCCATGTGGTAGACTTACCTCACACCATCACAACACCATGAAGTGCGGCGAATAGGACAACGGCGTGGCGTAGCAGCGGTGCCGGGACGGCGGCTCCGAGACGGCGGCATGGCGCGGACAGTTCACGCGGCCTAAAAACCGCTGCGGCGACGACGAATTTTATGGCTACGAGCGACGTCGGATGAGCGAAGAAGATGTTGAGTAGCTGAAGAACACATACACCATGCACACCTAGTAGCAGCAGCGGCGACGGCGGAGTTCACAGCAGCGGCGAGTGGCGGTGACAGAGGTTGAAGAAGATACTCTGCAGTCTAAATATGTGCATACAGAAAGCACAAAATCTGCTCGTATTCGACCGTCGAATTAGAAAACTTAAAACACGAAAGTTGTGCGGAATGTTGAGATGAAGCTACACGTCAAAGGATATCTCAAACGGTCGATCGAGCACGACGAATTTGACAAAATTCATCCACAAAAGCTGCAAACATCGGTGCGAAATTAAGAAGCTACGGTTGACGAATCTCGAAACCGAGCATGGGAATCGGCGGAGCTCCTCGACACGCATATTTCTCATGTACACTTTTTTTTTGAATCGAGCAATATTTAGGGAGATTAGAGAGGCACTTAGTGAAGGAGTTTAAGGGAGGTGAGAAGAACAAATCAACGTGGTCAGTTGAGCCACCCACCCTAGGTCTGCCCACGGAGCTTTAGCGCGAATTCCAAAACTGTCCCTGCGGGAACGACCAAATCGACCGTTCCTATCGGGTCTGGCCCGAGAGTGATTTAAGGGGCGTGCGATGCAGGAACACGGACCGGGACAGGACACCAACAGCCGAAAATCACCTAAAACGCGTGGGCAACCAAACACGCCCTAGGTAACTCCAACAAGCTCAATGCATGCCAAGATGACAAGTCACGTGTACATCATAAACATGGCATATATTCCATTCCATAGAGAATAGCATAGGAGTAGTATCTCAGGATTCTTTCGAGCATGACATGCTACGTCTAGCTAACTATTTTGTGTCTCTATAGGTGTCAGGACTTCACAAATTAGCAAGTCAGGATCAAAATCCCTATCAAGAAACAGAACATATAATTGTTATCGTTTGTCGAATTATTTCCCCACTAGCTAGCTAGGTCTGGTGCCCATGCTGCCTCGTGGTGGGCTGCGCACTTTCATACGTGTTGTTTTCATGCATTTATTCCGTTAGGCTTCTAGTGCCTTTAAAATTAGCAGATATGGTCCTGCAAATAATTACACTGAATTTGGAGACGCAACAGCTAGCCGTGAACAACGACAATGAATCAATGAAAAAAATAGCGCGCTACAGAAATATAGCGCCGGCCTAAAAATATGCTATTAGCGTGCTATATCGCGTTATAGCGTGCTATTTTCGTTATAGCGTACACGATTTTTATAGCGAGACAATTCTCAAAACGCTATATCGTGCTAATAGCGGCGATATAGCGCGCTATTTTTTTCATTGCAATGAATTCATCATCGTGTCACAGTATTTGTATGGCAATCAATATATTTATATATAGGTACCAATCGATCGAATCCAGTTTCTTACGCAACTACCAACTCATGTTCATCGACAGATATGCTATCGATCGAGCTATCTAGTCATGTATGCACACCCCCTGCGGTCCTAAATCAATTCGAGTAGTCGACGTGGCACCTTAGCTAGTGACACAGCAGCTTATTTGTCTTGGTGACAACAAGATATATGTGAACGTGTTTGAGAAAGATCTAGCAATATCCCTGACACCTAACCTACCAGACTCAGCAGCAGTTGCATCCAATAGACGTGCTAACCCAACCAATCAACCTGCAAATTAAGACGTGTAATCATCCCACATTAGTCTATCAGTTGTTCTTTTTGGCACCATATATGAATCACTCCATAGACGCAAATCCAATTTTTTGTTAAAGTAAGATTTTAAGGTCAATGAAAATATCAATCTGGCGTACGTGTGTGTACACACATGCCATGCCATGCCATGCCACCGGTGCAACCGTTTAACCTCTTCTTCTTGTTCCTATTCAAATTCCAGGTCTAATTTTGAGTTTTGACCCGATTGATCGATCGTCGACCAAGTTGCAAGACGTGGTCCAGCAGTTTAATTGGTCTAATTATTAGCTTAATCGTGTTTCGTTGTCGGCGTTCCCTGGGTTTGCGACACGTCAAATCACCCATTGGTCGACTATGTGTGTGTGTGTGTGTGTGGTATATATTCCACCAGTGCAATGACTCAAGTTGTTGGATCAAGCGATGAATCATCTGAAAATGACATGGCATATAGTATGGTGCTTATCAAGGTGGTGAATTACTTATTCGACGCAGATATTTAGTAGTGTGTTTCTGCAGCTAGAGTTTTGTTTCTCCGGGGTGGTCAAGTGGACAACTTGAGCCGCCTTGGCGCACGCAAAAAGATTAATTAGGTACTGGTGGTCTGACAATGCGTATTACCAGAAACTACAAACATTATTCCGATATATATTGCGACGAATAAGACGAGCCATGATAAATACTGCATTCATTCGATGAACTGCACAACGTTTTACTTGAGAGAATTCTTTCTTTTTCGGAAGAGGTTCTTTTGCCCAAAACTTTCTTCTTCGTTGTTCTTCTACACACAACAAATGGTGTAGTGCCATCCACCATCTTCGACATGTTAGGGCACTTTTTTGCTAATTTGATTTTTGTACAAATATCTAAAAGGGGCATGGTTAAAGAGCCCTTTTTTTTTCTGGCTAGGAGCCCTCTTATTAACAGAGATAATACCTACTAAGAGCAACACATCACATATGGTCACGTGGCTTTTTACGCCGAAAGCAGATCCATAGAAACTACATTAAAAAAAATCACTAAGACATACAAAAAAGAGTCCCGGCTTTAAATTTGTTCCCACGCAAAACCCATCAATGGTCATAATTTTTATGCTGGGTTAAAAAGTTGTCTAATGTTGCATTTTTCTTCTACAAGAAGTGAACAGAAAAAATGTCCTTCTCTTGGTTGCGGCCAATACATTGTGAGTGAGTGGGGCAGGACGACGAATACTGCAAACACTCTAATCGTATCATTTTTATTATAATTTTCGAGACGAACCAAGCATCATATTCTTTTTATTTCTTTTTATGCTGAGAGGGACCCAGTAATTAGAGGGACATTGTCAATTTTATATGATTTTTTTCTTTTTCTTTATACTAGTGTGCGATTTTACAATAATTGTAGAAAAAACACGAAAAACCTTTTAATTGAAAAGTATATATAATTTTTATATGTACCTTCTAATTTTGTTCGGATTGTTGATAGGAAATATCCACAATATTGAATAGGAATTTATATATGTAGAAAGCATTTTCCCAACAATATTAATAATATACATAATTTGTTAACTATATGTTTACCAAAAAAAACATTGTATCCAAAAAGGAATTTAAAAATGAACAATAAAATTAAATAAAACAAAGATCAATTTCCACATTTCAATAAAAATAAGAAAATAGAAAAATTCCCTGCCATGTTGGCCCGGCCCACCGGGAGCAATGAGGCAGATCAACCGTTGCATCTATGATCTTGTAACCTGGGTAAAGTGAACCTGTTAATTAATCAACCCGTCTAATCACCTCGTTAATGTACTAATGGATTCCTTGGCACCATACATGACTCAATGGAAATTGCCAATTTGAAATTGAAGAGCACATATATATGGATACTAGAACGTATAGCAAGATTTGCGCAATGTCATATATAGAAATATCCTGGTGTACACACACATGCCACCAGCAGGACCAGTACTGTTTGCAGTTCCTATTTTTCTAATTCGATGGATGGTGAGCAAGTTGCAAGACATGGACTAGCCAATTGTCCTCCAAATAGTTGATTATTATAATGGTTAGCTTACCTTTCACTGTCGTCGTCCCATGAGTCGCGACACGTCGAATCACCCCGTCGACATGTATGTAGCATACTTGATTATATTCTACCACTACCAGCATAATGATCCAACTTGGATCAAAAGGGTGAATCATCCGAAAATGACATGCCATATATTTTATGTGATTCTCCTCCATCGATCTCTAATGGCTTGTCACGTGGTTTACTTTAACTCAACCCAGATATTTTGTGCACTACAGGTGTTACTGGATAAAAATTATCCATTTGGGGCTATCTTAATCCCTAGCATACATGAGATGGTCGATTTTTTTAATGAAGATTGAACGAAGTAGCATTTGATGAACAAAGTAATGTTTTTTTTTCTCGAGAGAGGAACCAAACAAAAACCGTGACGAGCCCAGTCGTTAGGCCCAATCTCATTGCAGAGCCCATACAGTCGTCTAGCTGGATTCCAGCAAACGAACCGACCCGGCCTAGGACGAGACGCGTACGGTTTTGGCGTCTTGGCTGCGAGGAGGATGAACGGCAGCGGCGCTGGCAAGAAGATCGGCGGCGGGCGGCTGCCGACGGGGACCACCTCGTTGGCATGGTCGTCGGTGGTCTCCCTCCTCGCCGGGGCCTCCATTGTGCACAACATCTACAAGCCCGACATGGTGAGCTCCGCTCCGTCACTCACCTCACCGCCCACGAACACAACCTGTTCGGCGTAATGCTCACCTCCTTGATTTTTCTGTTTGAATCCCGCCAATGCAGGCGACAGCAGAAATCGTAAGTTAGTTTGATCGTGTGTCAGTCGGAGTTCATACTCGAGTGCACGGTGTGTGGTTTGAATGCTAGAAGATGCCCTGCTTGGTTGCACGTACCCAAATCGGTACTAATTCCTGCACCATATTTCTAGGCCTACCGCACGGGTATAGACGCGAACACTTAGTAATTGGAAAGATATTTTCTTATATCAAGATAGCAACAGTTAACTCGGAAATGCAAAACGGTGCCCGGGCTCATATGCTCCCGGTTACTGTTCCGATTTTTTTGAATTTTGAAAACGCTTCAAAAAAATCTGAAAAAAATTGTGCGGAAACATATTCACGTATGCAACACTCGTGTAAATTTTCGACAGAAAACATCAAATTTTGCGCCCTGGGCAAAAAAGACAAAAATCTGACAGACAAACTAGTGGACTGTTCACCTATTTAAAAAGACAGATTTGTCTTTTTTACACAGGGCGCAAAAATTGATATTTTCTGTCGAAATTTTACACGAGTGTTTAATACTTCAATATGTTCATGTCTAATTTTTTTCAGAATTTTTCGAAGCATTTTACTATTTTAAAAAAATCGAAAACAAAACCGGGCTCATATGAGCCCGGGCACCAAAACGCCTCCCTCCAGTTAACTGAACTAATCAAGATATCAAAAATCCGCAGCAGCTCCATACGCTGGACTCCGTCACTCAGAACATCCTTTTAATTTATTTACTTATTGCAGGAACAGTACTACGTACGCATTTCTCCATGAAACAGAAATCGGCATATACAAGCACAACATCTCGTTTGACTAAGGATTTACCAGACCAACAAAACAGCCGCATAGTGCATGATTGCAATAGATACCAGATAAGTGGACAATAGCCACAGTTCAATTAAACAAATACAAGGTCGAAAAGGTTTAGGAGTGTGCAATACTATATGGATGGAACTTCCACACATACATCTATCTATACTATATTTTAAAGACAGACGAAATCTCGGCTCCTCAGCGATCGGCGACTGTAGCTGTGAACAGTAAGCACTGTTCATTGCTACAGTAGCTACAGTGCGCCCATCCCGGCCGTCGAACGGCGATCCGACGGCCAGCAGAGGCGTCGATCACGCTTTTGCAGAAACGTCCCTACAGAAAACGGAAATCGAACCCGCAGTCCAAACTTCAGCGTGCGGAGGGACCTTTTCGTGATTACTAAAAAATGCAGGGACTTTCCTGCAAAATCGCCACACAACCCCCCCTCCCTCCCCTTCTCTCTCCCGCGACGCCGGGCGTCGCCGCCGCCGCCGCCGCGTCGCGCCGCCGCCACGCCCCTCCCCGCACGAATCCGAGCGTACGGGGAGCTCCGCCGCCGCCTCCCCTCCCTCCTCGCCGCAGATCAGCGGCCTGGGACGCCGCCGTCGCCCCGCAATCGCCGCCGCCGCTTCCGCGGGACTCCGCCGCGTGTGCACGCCGCCGCCGCCGTTCCG
The DNA here is from genome assembly GCA_012064385.1 of Puccinellia tenuiflora. Taxonomy (NCBI): domain Eukaryota; kingdom Viridiplantae; phylum Streptophyta; class Magnoliopsida; order Poales; family Poaceae; genus Puccinellia; species Puccinellia tenuiflora. The sequence goes on from QRDG01002127.1 coordinate 113,821, forward strand.
GCGACCCAGAAGTGGCGGCGCCGCCACCTCCAAGCTCCCCGCGCCCGTGTGCGTCGGCCGCGCGCACGCGACGCCGGCGGCGTCGATGCGGCCGCGGCGGGATCCGGCCGCGTGGTCGCTGGTGACGTCACAGTGACGTCCCAGCGGGCCTGGGCTGGCCAGATTGGCTGGGCCGGGCTGGCCGCTGGGGCTGCTGCGCCGTTTTTTTTTTCCTGTGTATATTTTTTTCCCTGATTCAAAAACTAAATTTAACAAATACAAATAAGTTCGGAACAAAATGCTCAAATAAAAATAACCATTGTATTCGAAAAAAAATGATTATGCAAAATTCCAAAATGAAATGAGTCCAAATTTCACGAATTTGTACTACAATCCAGAAAAATTCCAAAATGAAATGAGTCAAATGTTTTTATTAGATAAATATTTCGAAAAAATGCAAAATCATTTACTTCAATGATGGCTTGCTTCTAAATTGAATTTATTAAATACAAATAACTTAAAAAAACTAAATTCTGCAGATTTATAAAAAAAAAAGCAAAAAAAAAAAAAAAGAATCCCACAATTTCCTTTTGAAGAAAAAATAATATAAGCTATATCATTCAACATGATAACTCCAAAAAAAAAAAATGTGGCACCAACCTTCTTATTTAAACAAAGTAAATTTTCTGCATACTGCTCTGGCAAAATGAATACTTAAAAAAAATATATATCTACATATATATATATGTAATTGTTTCTATATTTTAAATTGGTGAAACTTCGAAGAAAACAAATATTTTGAAAAAAAAAAATACAAATTCATTTACTCTAACTATGACTTGCTTCCAAACTAAATTTAACAAATACAAATAGGCTCGAAAAAAAATGCTAAAATAAAAACAACCACTGTACTCGGAAAAAATGATTAGACAAATTTCCAAAATGAAATGAGTCCAAATTCCACGAATTTGTAAAAAAAAAAAGATTTAAAAAAAATCACACAATAGTCACTACAATCCAAAACAAATGTTTTTATTAGATAAATATTTCGACAAAATGCAGAATCATTTACTTCAATGATGGCTCGCTTCTAAATTGAATTTAATAAATACAAATAACTTTAAAAAAAGATTCCTCAGATACATTTCCAAATCAAATGAATCTAAATTCCACAGATTTGTAAAAAAATATATATATATATATAAGCTATATCATTCAATATGATAACTCGGAAAAAAAAATAATGTGGTACCATCCTTCTTATTTTCAAAGTAAATTTTCTTTATAACTGAAATAAATTTCCCAGCTCAATTCAGAACAATTTCTCCTCTCATTTAAACAAATTAAATTTTCTTTATAACTCAACTAAATTTTCCAGCTCAATTCAGACCAATTTATAAAAAAAATTGTACTATTCAAAACAGTTATTTAGAATACTTTGGATTCATTTCACAAAATATGTATTCCACAATTTCCTTTTCATAAAAAAAAACTCTACTCATTTAAACAAATTAAATTTTCTTTATAACTCAAATAAATTTTCCGATTCTCATACTCTAAAATAAATCAACATGTGAATTTAAAAAAAATACTCTAACTGTGGAATTCAAACTAATATATGTGCATTCCCACTCAACATGAACTTAAATTAATTCGAACGCACCTTCCCTAATTTGAATTCAAATGTTAACACCATTTGAAATTAATTCTAATGCATCTTCTCTTTATTAAATTAACCACCTGAAAAATATGAATAACATATCCAGCGGACCAGAATTAATAAATACTTGCTACTTGTGGAAAAAAATGTTTTCAAATTCCAAAAAATGTATAGCACTTCGCAAAAAAAAAAACCTCTTATAAATATATTAAAGGTAAATTTTCCCACAAATGCTTAATTAAATGAATGATTGCATAGCATACAAATTCATATCCCTTAATTGTAGATTGAATTTCAATTGTATCTAAAAATTATCAAAAAAAGTATTTCCTTTAATTATTCAGCTAAAATAAGCATGTGCTACAAATTTAAAAAAAAAATCCCAAATTTCCACACTTCCTAGAAAAAAGATATTTTCCAATTTTTGAAATTAACCACACGCCCCATATGACAAGATTCGAAATTCGAAAAACCTTCAAAAATTCCAATGGCTTCTAAATTTGATCATTTGAAAGCCAAGAAAAAAAAAATGGATTCCCACTTTCACCAATTTCTGAAATTCAAAAAGATTATAAATAAATAACTCCGAATATATCCAGGGGAAAACACGAGTAATGTATGAAAACAATAAGCAAATTGCATACAAACAGGTTATGCTGAGGGACAACAAAAAGGAATACTCAATTTTTGTCACCATTTAAAGGTAATTAAAACGCATTTTTACTAAATTCAATAGAATATAGAACCCGATATACAAATATGTTCGAACAAAAAAACATACAAACATTCCATAAAATATATCGAGAATGCCAAAAAAAAAAATACAATATAGAACCCGAAATAAAAATATGTTCAAACATTTCAAACAAAAAAACGTACAAACATTCCATAAAATATATCGAGAATGCCAAAAAAAAAAGTTACATACTTATATCAACTTACAAAATATATTCAGACATTTTCAATTTAGCCAATTTTTGGTCACCATACAAATACACATTCCCCAAGAAAACAGAAATCAAATTCAATTGGATTTCCTACTTCCAATTAAATATTAACTTCAAAATACAAATATGTTTGAACATTTCAAATCACTACAGACTTCAATAACCAACACAATATATTAAAAAGAAATCACCAAAAATTGCTGTCTACTCATACCAGATTAAAAAAACATATTCAAACAATTCAATTTGGCTAACATTTTGCTCACCAACAAAAAAAAACAAAAAAAAAACAAGGGTGTGGCGTGCCGCCACGCCAAATTCAACTAGTTAAATCAACAAATGGTTCAAACAAACAGATAAGAGTGTGCATGATTTACGTGGCGCAGGAAGTGGCAATAGAGATGATGCTCCTCAAATGCGATCTTCAACGAAGACTTCACAGCCTCATATCCATCACCGTAGATCTCTAACTCGATTTCTCTGAGGCTAGCTGGCAAGTGCTCAATGCCATCTACTGGACCCTCCATAGACACACCGCTCCCGCAACCTCTCAGTGATAAAGTTAAATAAAGCTTCTTGAGCATAGGCATAGCACCCGCTTCGAAGGTCAGCAACAGGTGCTCACAACGGAGCCGAAACATTTTGAGAGCTCGGAATGCCATGCCGTTGCCAGGGATGCACACCCGTTCATCTAGAGGTTCTTCTGAGTCCAAGTGGAGATAGACAAGTGATGGCAACACTGCAAGTATAGCAACACCATCATCCTTCAACCCTGCCCCCCTGACCTTGAAAAACAAGGTTTCGAGCTCGCGGAAATGACCAAACCACTTGGGGATACTCGAAAACACGCAGCCCCACATCCTCATCTCTCGAAGATGGATAGGTGGAGGGGAAAATGTGCTCCAGCCATTCAAATACCGATGATCCAAAATATGAGGGTACATCCTAAGGATCCTGAGGCTGCCGCTGATCCTTTCTAGCGAAGAGTGCAAGACATCCATACGCCTCGCCCCTTCCACCAAATCCTTTCCCGTCCACATGAACTGAAAATTTCTTAGGCTGGTCATCGTGCCTAGGCCTTCGATATTCTCCACTGAGTTCTTCCAAATATCAAAAATCCGTAAAGTTTGCACAAGTGTCAGCCTGCCAATGCCGTCGGGAAAAACTGTATCTCTGCAAACAATGAGATGCAACAACAGAGGCAAACTGACAACATCAGATGGAAACTTGCAGATGGAATTTCTTAGATCAAGTGTCTCCAATTGCTGTAGCTTACCAATTGTTAGGAATAAACAGCTTAGTATTCCCTGGGGGCCAAAAGGCCTCATATATAGTACATGTACAGGTGAATATACAGAAAGGCCCCTAACACATGGGCAAAATACAATATACACATATCTACTCTAACACCCCCCCTCAAACTCAGGGTGGATCCACAACACTGAGTTTGGAGAGTAAGAAGTCATGTTGCGCTCGAGTCTGTGCCTTTGTAAAGAAATCCGCCAACTGCAAATCGGAAGGCACATAATGAAGCCCAACAACCTGATCATGCACCTGAGCACGTGTATAAAAAGCATCAACACCAATATGCTTGGTCAGCTCATGCTTGACCGGATCACGTGCAATACTGATAGCACCTGTACTGTCACACAACAGTGGAGTGGGTGTCGTAACAGAGACCCCAAAATCTGCAAGCAACCATCGTAACCAAGTAACCTCCGCAATCAACGAAGCCATAGCCCGCAACTCAGCCTCAACACTCGAACGAGAAACTGCAACCTGTTTCTTCGTCTTCCAAGCAACAAGCGAACCACCAAGAAATACACAGTAAGCAGAAAGCGAACGGCGATCCGTAGGATCACTCGCCCACGTGGCATCTGAATAACACTGGAGCTGGAGAGAGCTGGAACTAGGAAAGAAAAGACGACGAGTAATCGTGCCACGAAGATAACGAAGGACACGAAGGAGATGACTATAGTGAACGGTGGTCGGAGCTGAGACAAACTGACTCAGAATATGAACAGGATAAGAGATATCAGGACGAGTGACAGCAAGATAAACAAGACTCCCAACAAGATGACGATAACGTGTGGGATCAGAAAGAGGAGTACCATCAGTAGGACGAAGCTTAACATTAAGCTCCATAGGAGTCTCAACAGTACGGTCATCACTAAGATCAGCCCGAGAAAGAAGATCCTGAATATACTTTTCCTGGGAGATATAGAAACCATCGGCTGTAGAAGAAATCTCAATCCCAAGAAAATAGCGAAGAGGACCAAGGTCAGACATGAGAAACTGCTCTCGTAAACGCGCCTTAACAAAGGCAATGTGCTCAGGATCATCACCAGTGATGATCATGTCATCAACATAAAGGAGCAATAAGGTCCGACACCGAGGAGAGGTGTAGACAAACAGTGCAGGATCATGAGCACTGGGAGAGAAGCCAGCGGCAATAACCACGGAGGAGAAACGCTCAAACCAGGCACGAGGGGCCTGTTTGAGACCATATAAAGATCGTCGAAGACGACAAACCATCCCATCAGGAACAGAATACCCAGGAGGAGGCTGCATGTAAACCTCCTCACTCAACTCGCCATTAAGAAAGGCATTCTGAACATCAAGCTGGGATACAGACCAGCGTCGAACAGAAGCAACAGCAAGAAGAGTACGAATGGTGGTCATATGAGCCACAGGAGCAAAAGTCTCGTCATAGTCACGGCCGTGCTGCTGCTGAAAACCACGAGCCACAAGACGCGCTTTATAGCGCTCAAGAGAACCATCAGAGCGAGTCTTAATTTTGTAGACCCACTTACACGTGATAGGACGAACACCAGCAGGGGGAGAAACGAGATCCCAGGTGTGAGTGCGCTCAAGCGCAGCAATCTCCTCAGCCATGGCAAGCTGCCACTCAGGATGATGCTCAGCATCCCGATAAGAGGTAGGCTCGGAGACAACAGAAAGACCATACTTACTAGGAGAATAACGGTCTGGAGGACGACGCTGACGAACAGGCCATGAATGTGAAGGCTCAGCAGCAGAAGATGACTCATCAAGAGAAGTAGAGGAAGAAGTGGGAGAAGGAGCCGAAGCTGGAGAACGAGGGGTACTAGGGGTACTAGACGGTGGAGAGGAAAACACAGAAGCTGGAGGAGGCGCACCGGAGGAAGAAGGAGAAGAGGAGACAGCCGGAGGTGAGTCTGGAAAGAGGAGAAAAGAAATATCATCCACCGGATAAGTGCCAGAGGTATGGCAAGGATAGAAAGAGCGCGTCTCATCAAACGTGACATCACGAGAGATGCGCATACGACGAGCAGCAGGATCCCAACACCGGTAACCCTTATGCTCATCACTATACCCAAGAAAAACACACTCAACAGACTGAGCAGTAAGTTTGGTGCGTTCGCGAGGAGGAAGAAGAACATAGCAAGCACAACCGAACAAACGGAGAGCCGAATAATCTGGAGAAGTACCAGAAAGACGCTCAGAAGGGATATCACCCTGAAGGGCAGCAGAGGGCTGAATGTTAATGAGGTAAGTCGATGTAGCGACAGCCTCAGCCCAAAGATGCGGCGGAAGAGAGGAAGCAATCATCATAGCACGGGCAGTCTCAAGAATATGACGATGCTTACGCTCGGCGACCCCATTTTGAGCATGGGCGCCGGGACAAGAGAACTGAGCAAGGGTACCCTACTCAGCAAGAACACCACGCAAGTGCTGGGAGATATACTCTCCTGCAGAATCGGCACGAAAGACACGAATAGGCGTGGAATACTGAGTACGAACCATGGCAACAAAACGCTGATAAATAGAGAGTACCTCACTGCGAGAGCGCATAAAAAATAACCAGGTGTACCGAGTAAAATCATCAATAAACAAAATATAGTATCGATGGCCCCCCTTTGACTGAAAGGGAGCCGGACCCCAAACATCTGAATGCACTAAATCAAAAGGTCGCTGAGAGACAGACACACTAGTAGGATAGGGAAGCTGAATCTGTTTCCCTAACCTACAACCCTGACAAGAATGTAAAGACACATCTCCTGAAACAGACCCTAGAAGACCACGACGAACTAATGACGATAAGCGTGAACCACAAAGATGACCCAGCCGATGATGCCACTGCTGAAAAGAGCCAGTGACAGAAGCAGCAACCGCAGGAGAACCGGCAGATGTAGTAGCAGCGGAAGGAACACGAAGCCAGTCTAACTCCCAGAGCCCTGGAGACTGAAGACTACGAGGGCCAGCGCCAACCAGGGCCTGAGTCCGACGGTCCTGAACAGCACAAGAATCAGCATCAAGAATGACACGACAACCAGAATCAGTGAGCTGACTAGCAGAAAATAGGTTCATCTTAAGACTAGGAACATGAGAAACATCAGGAACAGAAAAAGATGAAGTAGAAAGGGTGCCTCGACTAGAAACAGGAAGAGAGGTACCATCAGCCGTGATAACACGGACAGGAGATATATGAGAACGAAGAGCAGAAAGAATAGAAGATGTAGAGGTCATATGAAAAGAAGCTCCAGAGTCTAAATACCACGGGGAGGACATACCTGACTGTGTAGAAGGTGGTGGAGGCGCGGTGCCAGAAGAACCAGTCACAGAGCCAGCAGTACCCGGCGAGGGAGAGCCTGGAGTAGGCGAGCAGACCACGAAGACCACGAATGAGATCCTGATCAGACAGTGCAACAGCAGAAGAGCCTGAAGAGCCTGTCCTCCGACGAGCAAGAAACTGCTGACGTAAGCTGGGATCCCTCTGCCAGCAGCTAGAAATATCATGACCAGACTGCTTGCAGTAAGTGCAAGGACCACGAGAACCACGAGACTGCTGGGGCTTGCTCTGACCCTGGAACTGAGAAGTAGGCTGTGGCGGAGCAGGGCTACGAGCAGGCGGCACAGGAGGAGCACGAGCAGCAAGTACAGAGGGAACCTCCAGAAGACTAGCACCACGAAGACGGGTCTCCTCAGCACGAAGCTCAGACAGGACCTCAGAGAGCGGAACACGGCCACGGGCATGTAACTGGGCACGACGTGGCTCAAACTCCTTGCGGAGCCGCGACATGAACTCAAAAACGCGCTGAAACTCCAGGTCTGCGCGGACAGTCAAGCAGCAAGGACAGGTGCCACACACAGGCGTGCGAAGCGAATCAAGCTGACGCCAAATAGCAGCACTCTGAGTGTAGAACTCATCAATAGTAGAATCGCCCTGCTGAAGGGCATGCTCCTGACGGACCACAGACAGGTAAAGAGCATCACCAGACGGCTGATAGCGCTGACGAAGAAAGGCCCACTGGACAGCAGCAGTGGGAAGAGCCATAAACTCAGCAGCATACTGGGGCAAAACACTGCAAGTCAGAACAGCGGCAGCACGGGCGTCCTCATCAACCCACTGAGAGTAGTCAGTCAGATCCTGCCGGTAGGTCGCAATAGCATCAGAATAAGCCTGGACCTTCTGGTCATAAGCAGTAACGGCAAGAGCATCAGCACTAGTAGCAGCATCCTTTTCCTCCTGAGAAGCAGTGGAGGCGACGACAGTAGGCGTTGGTGCAACAGGCACCGGAGGAGCAACGGGGCGGGGCGGACAAGAGACCTCGCCAGAAAGTATCCCCCAAAGACGAAGACCGCGCATATGGACGCGCATGAAGTTAGCGAAATCAGGGTAATTCGCTCCATCAAAGACAACCGGGCAGCGAGGAATCGCAACGTAGCCCGATGAAGTAGACATTTCTCTCTCTCTCTCTCTCTCTCTTTTTTTTTTTGGAAGTCAACTCAGATCGAATCCGCCCGAAACGAAATCGATCTTCGATCTGCAGCGATGGCGGGGCGAGCTGTGAGGTGGGCAGGCGGCGGCGAGGTGGGAGGCCGCCGGGGCAGGCCGGCAAAACTGGCCGGCGACGAAGCTTTGAGGCGGCGGAGCTCGGGACGGGCTGGCCGACGGTGGCGACCAGCAGCGAGGAGCGGCGGAGCACGGAACGGGAGACGGAACGGGAGGCGACGGTGGCGACCAGCAGCCGATGGAGGGCGGCCGGCCGGAGCGGAGGAGCTTGAGGCGGCGGAGCTTCGGGACGGTCCGGCCGGAGCAGAGAAGCACGGGACGGGCGACGGTGGCGAGCGATGGAGGACGGCCGGAGCGGAGGAGCTTGAGGCAGCGACCGACGGAGATGGAGGAGGGCCGGGAGAGGCGGCGGACGGCGGTGGCGGCCGGAGCGCGGCGGCAGGATGCCGGGGGCGCGGCGGCGGCGACGGCTTCGGCCGGAAAAAGAAGAAAAAAGGCACGAGCTGTACGTGCAAAGGAAAACCCTAACTAGGCTCTGATACCATGTTAGGAATAAACAGCTTAGTATTCCCTGGGGGCCAAAAGGCCTCATATATAGTACATGTACAGGTGAATATACAGAAAGGCCCCTAACACATGGGCAAAATACAATATACACATATCTACTCTAACACCAATCTCGCGAGGTAGCTCAACCCTCACATGCCCAACCCATACCTTTAAGTATCTCAATAGAAACAAGCTAGATATACCAGTGAGATCTAGCACATCATTTATGCCGATATCTAGATGTAGAACTCGGACATATCTGAGCAACATCAGAGATTGGCAAGAAAACCTTCCAAAAACATAGACTGACCGGACTTTTGATAATGACCCATTGACCATTGCTGATGTCACTCTGCACTCTTCAACATAGCATTGGAGTGAAGCTCTCCGGATATTTCTGTGCATCCCTAACACAACTTCTGGGTTACTTAGCACAGAAATAAAATTATCTTCTTCAATCATGGATCTGATGACATCTAGCATTATATCATGTAATCTACAGTTCAACACCTATCCATTATAGTCAGTATCCACAGGCTGGATCATGCTTCTATTAATAAGCTCATTGAAGTAGCTTATTGCAACGTCCTCCGCATCCAGCCCAGGGATTGCACAAATAAAACCCTCTGCTATCCATTGCCTCACCAAATCAACCCTGTCTATCTTGTGGTCCTCTGGATACATACCAAGATAGAGCAAACATGTCTTAAGATTGTTTGGAAGGTTTCTGAAGCTAAGCTCCAAAATTTGCCTCATCTGATCAAGAGTAGGATTTTCATCAAACATGAATCCGAGAGACTTCCTTACGTACTCAAATGTTGTCTTTGGTTGATCAGCTAGAAGGCTTGATATACTGATAATAGCAAGTGGTATACCACCACATTTTTTCAGAACATCTATTGAAATATCTTCTAATTCAGTAGGGCAGGAATCTTCTGAACCAAATATTCTGGTAAAAAACATTCTTCTTGAATCATGGTCATTAAGAGATTTCATCTTGTAAACACATCCTCTGCTTTTAGAGCAACAAGCAGCAGCAACAGAATAAATCCTTGTTGTCGTTAGCACTCTACTGCCATGATTATTTTCTGGAAAAACACATTTAATAATTTCCCATGCTGATGTATCCCATAAATCATCAATTATAATAAAGTACCTGCAAATCACATCAAATCGAGAACTTAATTGTGAGATCTTATAAACTTGAGAAACAATAGTCCTATTACCTAAAGAATAAATTCCAAGCGTACATGTCTACACCATATATACACCATGATAACACGTACTATTAATTAGATCTACAGAAATTACATTGCACAAATCATAACAGCGTTTGAATCGTCCGTGGTAAGTAGATATAAATACAAGTAGTAGAAGTCAATTTGCAATATATGTAATAACTTCCTTTTCCTTGTCCTCGTCAGTTCATTACTTAAGATGAATTAGAAAGTAAATTAGTAGGTACTCTCACCGGAATGGTGAGACATTTGCCAGTGGAGGCCTAACATCCAACTAACTTTAGTGCCTATATTAAGCGTGTGAAGCTAAAATTACTAAATTAGTGCTTACACCCTCGATTCTAAATTAGATGACATGGGCTTGTCTAAATATGGATGTATCTAGACGTAAAACACATCTAGATACATTCTTATTTGAACAAACCTATGCCATCTAATTTGGAATGGATGGAGTATAATGCAAATGTATTAGTAGTATGGAGGCTTTATACGCCAATAGTGCCACAACTCACAAACAGTAGAATGAAATACTACCGTGCAGGTAAGCAGTTGATTTGGCAGACGCCAAGACCCACACAACCTCACCGTCCGGTGCTCTCGGACCACCGGCAGCGCTCTTCCTTATCAAAAGTGCCGCACGATGCACCAACAAGGTCCGACCTCCCCTACGTCACTGCCTCATTCACCATCGGTTTGGTAGCTTGGTGTATCACTTTCTCGCCATTCTCGATGGCCGATGGTGCAAAGCGAGCCTTCTTTCTTCGGTTGTTGTGGGTTGCATTGTAAGCCGTGTGGTCTGCGTTGGTTGGCGTTGTATCAGCCGTCTAGGCTTTCTTCTTCTATGAAACATAATACACCTCCCAGGGTGTATTCTTGAAGAAGAATTGAGAATTCTTTATTACAAAATAAAGTTTGTTGGATGGTGGTAGGTTTCGGCCTTAACCTCACGGGCCTACAACATTTTTAGGCCCACGACGCGCAAGACTCCCCGCCGGTGGCTCTAATCCAGAAGCTTCTCCACCGACCTAGACCTGTCGTATCACATCAGAGCTCTATGAAGATCTACTCGACTACAGACTGTTGAAGATATGTCCAAGAGGCAATAATAAAGATTATTTTTTATCATATTTCCCGTTCATGATAACTGTTTATTATCCATGCTATAATTATTTTAACTGCAAACAAATACATGTGTGGAATATAAACGGCAAAGTGTCCCTAGTAAGCCTCTCATAACTAGTTCGTTTGATCAAGTGATGGTTAGATGTTTCCTAGTCATGGATTGATGAATCACTTGATAAGCGGAATTATATCATAGGAGATGATATAATGGACAAACCCATTTTAATAGATGTCAAATATAGTTTCCTTAGACCATGAGATTATGTTACTCCCGCCTACCGGAGGAATACCTTGTGGACATCAAACGTCACTTCGTAACTAGGTGATTATAATGGTGGCTTTCAGGTATCTCCGATGGTAGGTTGTTGGGTCACATGAATCAAGACTGGGATTTGTCCGTCCAACTGTTGAATAGATATCTCTGGGCCCTCTCGGTATCATAGCATCCGAACGCTTGCAAGCATATGACTAAGTAGCTAGTCATAAGGGATTCTATCCTATGGAATGAGTAAAGAGAACTTGTCGGGAACGAGATTAATCGGATATGGAGATATGAGTGATTAAGTCTTGGATAAGTAAAATATCGTGAAACAAAAGGAATCGTATATTGATTATTTGAATCCTGGACACGGTGGTTCAACTGGTAATACTTCGTTGAATATGTAGAAATTAATATGGACATCCCGGTCCCGCTATTAATATGACATATTCTCGAACCCGCAGGGTCACACACTCAAGGATTATGAGTCGACCTGTCGCAACTTGTCGCTGGGGTACCGACAAGTAGACAAGTCGTGACTAGTCGCGACTAGTCATAGACTTGTCGATATGTAGTCTAGCTGTAAATACTGAAAATGTTGATGCCATGGGGAGTAGTGGAGGTACAGGTGAGCATTAGTCTAGCTGTAAATCAGGAGGAGTCGATGGACTGGTCTTGGAAAACGAAATCAGGGGATGAGAGTGTAGGTACAGGTGAGCATTAGTTGCCTGCTGCCGGCGATGGACTGGTATTGGTGTTGGTGCAGCTACAGCCGCCGGTGGAGCAAAGACCCAGGAGCGCCGGCATGAAGAATATCATGAGGAGGCGAGGAGGGGAGGAGGCCAGGTGTGAGGCGGCGGCCAGGTGTCGGGGCGGGGAATGCTCGATCTGGGGAATGCTCGATCTATTTCCTCGATCTGTTTCTGGAGGCGGCTGGGCTGGGCGAGGGGTGTTTAGGGTTCACGGGATGGGCCTTTTTTCTTGTCGCTCGACTCACCTACATGGGCTTGTCGCGATTAGTCGTAGACAAGTTAAGTTGTCGATCGATAACTTTAACTTGTCGAGTCGTTCTATGTTGTCGACATCCAGGTTGCGACAGGTAGACAAGCCGCTCGACAAGTCGCGACAAGTCGAGCGACACTTAATCCTTGCACACACTTAACGTTCGATGTAGTTAGGGCTCGAGATAAATGATGGTTTGAACAAGTATTGATTCGGAGTCTCGGATAGGATCCTAGATATCACGAGGAGTTCCGGAAGAGTCCGGAGAATAAGATTCATATATGAAAAGTAGTTTTCGGAGGAATCGAAAAAGTTAGGGAATTTTCTGGCAGGGTACCAGAAGGTTCTAGAAGAGTCTAGAAGTGGGGCCCACCTACGTGTGAGGCCAACATGGACCTAGGCTTGGTGCAGCGGCTCACATGGGCCAGCCGCACCAAGGCCATAAGGCCCATGCGGCTAGGCAAGGGGGCCGGCCACCCAAAACCCTAACCCTACGGCTGGCTTGGGGGCCAAGCCACCCTAGCCGTCGGCCCTAGGGGGTGGGGCGGCGCACCCTGGTCTCCTATAAAAGGAGGTCTGGGGCAAGGGGTGCCGCACCCCATATCCTTCCCAAGCCGCTGCCCCCTTGCCGCCTCCTCCTCTCCTCCTCCTCACCCACAGACGCTTAGGCGAAGCCCTGTCGGATCTCCACCATATCCATCAACACACCATCGTCGTGTTGTTGATCTCGCGAGTCTCTCCACCACCTCTTGCAGGATCAAGAACGTGGAGTCTTCATCGAGCCGTACGTGTGGATACCTCGGAGGCGTTGCTCGTGCGATGCATCGGATAATATATCTCCTCGCGACTAGACGAGTCTAGTTGAGGGGATCGACTAACCAACCCCTGCATCGACAAAACACGCTCGGTTTTTCTTCGAGGGTGAGATTCGATCTCCTTCTTGTTACCACCATCTAGTAGATTGTGATCTTGTTTGGGTTTTATTCCGCCATCTTTGCGTAAGAAAATTTTGTTTTCTATGCTGCGACCCTTTCACAGACTACATTAAAAAAAGGCTACGAGATCAATACTAAACGTATAAGGCAAGACAAAAACCCTAGGCATGGAAGATCAGGCACAACCTTAGCCTATACCTGCACCGCTTGCCGAACAAATAAACTTGCTTCTGATCTCCGAAAGTTAGATACAGAATATAGAACCTGTTTCATTATATAAAAAGAGGTTCCCATATTAAAGTGGATTAATAATTCATTTTATCACTAGTAGAGAAAAGGCTACCAGTGGCGCACCGTTTTTTGCTACCACTGGTAATGATTACCCGAGACGCACCAGCGCGGTGCGCCACGGATACTATGCCATACTCGTGACGCATGTACAACATGCACCACTGGTAAGAATTTGCGGATTTAAAAAAGAAGGGATGACTTCGAGCGCCATCGCACGATTGGCTCTGACGACGATGTTCTCAAGCGGAGAAGGCGGTGACGTGGCCGAGATGAAGTGGCTAATGGCGCGCGTCGGTGGAGAGGTCCACCTCCTTGTCGTGACCTTATAGAACTCCCAAATCTGACGACTCTGCTAGCAGCGGCTCCTCCGCGTCGCACGCGGGCACTATGGATAGGAGGGTGGCCGGCTCGAGGGCGACTAGTGGCGGAGCAGCATTAGAGTGTCCGGCAGTGGCTCGCAGAGGAGGACATCGACGGTGTCGTCGAGCAGCTCGCGCTCGTCTTTTTTTGCGAGCAGCTTGACCTCCTGCACAACGTGGACGCCCCAGCCGGCCATGAGATCTGGCGCGTAGAGGTGGCGCACGGCCGCGTCCACCGCCTCCCTGTCGGCCGAATTAGCGTCGGTGTAGACTGTCTGGAAGCGGTGCATGATGCGGAGCCGGAGCTCGCGCGCGGTGGTCTTGACGATGCCGGCGGCACGGCGCGCGGCCGTGAAGAGGCATTTGCCGTCAGACTGGACCTCATCGCCGTGTTCTAGGCGGAAGATGACGGGGTCGGCGGAGGGGGGTTTCCAGGCGACGCCGCGATCGTGGATCCGGAGCAGGCGGCGGCACTACTGGTTGTCGAGGGACCAGACGACGGACCAGGTGGATGCAGGGGCGGGGGATGGGAGGGGGATTGCCAGGTGAGGAGGTGGGGAGCGGTGGAGGATGGGGCTGGGGAGGAAGGGAGCGGGTCGGCGATGGGGGAGGCGTCGCATAGGAGCTTGCCCAGGCTGCCGAGGGAGAGCAGCAATCATGGCTGATCTCTCGGGGTGAGAGAAGGAGAGACATAGGGAGGAGGAGAGAGATGGTGTTGGGAGGGGATAAGGCCATCTCCAATGCGCCGACCCATTTCGTCCGAAACAGTCCGTTTCGCTCCGGATGGGTAAAAACTAGGGCCCAACGCGCCGACGCAAACGGACCGACGTCTGTTTTTCCGTCCGTTTCGACCCAATTCCGGCCTAAATTTGAGCCGGGTTTGCATCGACGCGGACGCGTCTGGACGCCGCGCGGAGTCCATCCCATCCCACCCCCTGGCCCGCCCGTCAGTGGGACGGTCTCCTTGCTTTCCCTATCGCCAGTCCACCCTAGTCCCACACCATTGCTCGTCCCTGCCGCCACCTCCCACCGTCCCCGTTGCCGTCCCCGCCACCACCTCCCCACCGTCCCCGCCATCCCCGCCGCCCCCCCCCCCCCCGCACCGACTTGGACCAGAATTGGACCCCGCCCCGCCACCACCAGGACCGACATCGCCCGCAAGGTGTTCGGCCGCTGTCCCCAAGGTACGCACCTCCATGGATAGCGCGGATGAGTACTTCTACAACAAAGTGCTGTGTTATTCATCCTCCTCTGATTCATCCGACGATGAGGCCGATGTTTTGGTCGCGACACTTCTCATCAACGACCATCTTGCAAGGCAAGAACCAAAGTATTGGGGCTCGCTGCCCGGCCGTGCGCCGGCGTTGGACCGTAACAGGGAAAGGGGCCATGTCGGACTCTTCAAGGATTACTTTGACAGGAATCCAACGTATCCTCCGGTAGTTTTCCGTCGCCGTTTCCGTATGGCGAGGCATGTGTTCAATCGCATTCGGATCGAAGTGATGGAGTACGATGATTACTTCCGATGCAAGTGGGATGCTGTCGGCAAGCTAGGATTCTCCTCTTGTCAAAAATGCACCGCCGCTATTCGGATGCTTGCATATGGAGTTGTCGGCGATCTTGTTGATGAGTACATGCGCATGGGCGAGTCGACATGCCTAGAGGCCATGTACATGTTTTGCAGAGCGGTGATCACGATCTTTGGCCCTGAGTACAACAGAGAGCCAACTGCTGAAGATACTGCCCGGATTTTGGAGTTCAACAAGGAGAGAGGGTTCCCTGGTATGCTTGGTAGCATAGATTGCATGCATTGGGAGTGGAAAAATTGCCCATTTGCTTGGCAGGGGCAATATAAGGGACATGTTGGCGAGTGCACGGTCATACTTGAAGCTGTGGCCACACATGACCTCTAGATTTGGCACTCCTTCTTCGGTATAGCCAGCTCTCACAATGATATCAATGTGCTTCAACGCTCTCCCGTGTTCTCTAGACTTGCAGAGGGAAATGCTCCGGAGGTGAACTATGAGATCAATGGCCACACATACACTAAGAGATACTATCTAGCTGACGGTATCTATCCGGAGTGGTCTACTTTTGTGAAGACAATCTCCAATCCTTCGGACGACAATGTCATTTTAAACAAGAAGAACATGGAGGCTTTGTTTGTACAACAACAAGAGAGTTGTAGGAAGGATGTGGAGCGTGCTTTTGGTGTGCTCCAATGCCGGTGGGCTATAGTTCGGCACCCTGCTAGAACATGGAGCGTTGACACTATGTGGGAGGTGGTGACTTGTTGTGTGATCATGCACAACGTGATCGTCGAGGACGAGCGGGATGATAGCATATACGATAAAGTGTGGCAGTTTGGCGGGGATCAGGTTGTGCCAGATAATACACCAACATTTACACAGTGGGCCGAATTTCATCGAGAGATGCGTGACAAGACAGCTCACAAACAACTTCAACGAGATTTGGTTCATCATATGTGGTCTTTTTTTGGCAACCAAGATCAGGATGCCTAGTTGCTACATTTTCAATTTGGTTGTAATGAATAATTTGTTCAATTTGGTTGTAAAACTATATTGTTTGTTCAATTTGGTTGTAAAACTACAATTTAGATGAAGTCTAAAATGTCAAAAAAAAAGGGGCGGACCAAATGGGTCGGCCCGTTGGGTGCACTGGCCAGAAATGGCCGGACGGGGACGGACCCCTGTCCGTTTTCCGACCCAAACGGAGCAAAAACGGATAAAAAACAGGTCCGTTTGGGTCGGTGCGTTGGAGATGGCCTAAGGGAGAGAGGTCCACATATTGCAAGGAGAGAGAAGATGGTCACGGGTGTGTGCGTTCATGTGCTTACTCGTGGCGCACCCATCGTAGCGCGTTACAGCTATTTTGCTACCCGTGCCGCATTGATATGTGGTACGTCAGTGGTAGACAAATACCGGTGGCGCATCGTGGTTTGGTGCGCCATGGGTAAGGTTACAACACCCGGCCAGCACGGCCACCACTTAGCTGTGGTGCATTGGCTGAAAGGTGCGCCGCAGGTATTCGCCTACCTGTGACGCATCTGTGTCGGTGCGTCACGGATAAATTACCAATGGCGCACCAGACCACGGTGCGCCGCAGATAACCACCTCACCTATAAACGTTTTTCTACTAGTCTACATGTGACACTTCTCTAGCAGAGACATATCTATGTCCTAATGGTGCAGGAAAATGCTACGGTTGTGTTGGAAATGGTTAGTTCAAATGATTTATCTAAAAATACTCTAAGAGTGCAAAGAAAACACTATTACATGCTAATATATTTGGTAAAAACGCATAAAGTGTATATTGTTATAATAAAATACACATAATAAAATAATACCTCTTATTCAATAAATACTCTCTGATATTTGTAATGACATCATCGAAGCTGCAACTTTGAGAGGACGGTTGTCCAGTAAGCTTGAATAATAAATTCTGGAGAAGCTTTGGTATATCAGGCTTTAGAGATACCGATACAAATGCATGACAGGTAAATTGCCCTTGGATGTTGCGGCACACTTCACTGGCAAGTGTAGTCTTTCCGAGACCTCCAAATCCTACAATAGAACCCACCTTCAGCAGTTGATCTTGATCCATCAACAACTCAATAAGCTCATCTCTGGGGGTATCAATACCCACAAGACCAGCCGCATCCACAAAAATAGCGACTGCTCGTGGATCAATAGGGACAATACTGGACGTAGGTTTGTACTCATACAGCTTGTACCTTATGCGCCGCTCATGCACTTCAAGTACACGAGCCTCAATCCCCTCGATCTTGTTAGCGATTCGATGACGCACCTTGAGCTTTTTTAGGCGTTCAGCAGTCTTCTTGAGAAAACCAGTGGTTGCACCTTTTACTTTAAGGTCATGCATGAAGTCATCGATGCAGTCTTCAATATCATAGGACATGTCCCTCACTTGGTCTCTCCACACCTTAGCCTGAACATCAAGCTCGTCCATTCCTGCAAGCTTCACAAGAAGAACATTCATGCTACTGAACTCCTCATGAAGGGAGACCACCTTATTCTGCACGCCTTTGAGCTTCCGATACTCATCCCCCATTAGGGTAGTGAGCTTCGTAAGGAGGGAGTTCATCACACCGGTGGAAGCGCTCACTGCCATGGTTGATAGGGTCATAATCCTATAAAACATAAGAAAAAATGGCTTATAAATTTTATAGAGATTTTTTTATTTCCTAAAGGAGTTTCGGTCTAAGAGTTTTTTCTCGGAACAAGAAAAGTTTAAAAGAAAGAATAAAATATTAATGCAAAGCGTCCATTGTCTAATGGATAGGACAGAGGTCTTCTAAACCTTTGGTATAGGTTCAAATCCTATTGGACGCAATCTTATTTCTATCTATTCTTTAAATAATTATACTAAAAACTAAGAAAACTTTTTTTTTGCATGATTCAAATGATCAAATGAAAAATCTTTCTCAACGATTCCTCTTCTACTAACAAGAGTAGACATGCAAAATTTATGTTTGTTGCTGAAGGGAAAACCGTTCCAGCTGTTCCTGAATAGCTTCCTTCAAAAGGATTTCCGCTTGCTCGGTGAATGTCTTGCTAGAAGATATAATTTCTTGGATTGAGGTTTAGTATCTTTTAGGTGTTTACGTAACTCATCCAAAAATTTATTTACCTCTTCAATCTCTAAGGAATCAAGATATCCTCTTGTTCCGGTATAAATAGTAGCTATCTGCTCTTGCACTGGGAGAGGGTTTGCCTGAGATTGTTTAAGCAATTCCCTTAATCGTCGACCCCTTGCCAATTGATTCTGACTTGTTTTGTCGAGAGCAGAGGCGAATTGTGCAAAGGCTTGTAACTCTGCGAATTGAGCTAGTTCCAATTTTGATTTGCCAGCAAATGCTCATGAGACTAGACCTGAAGAATTTAAGGATGAGAAACTCAAGGCAATTGTATACAAACTATTGCAGCTGCAGATTCTAACCGTGTTTGTAAATATGCTATATGCTTAAATAACTATTATGTAGGCTTATGACCATATGCTTGCGGAAACCATAAACATTGACAAATCACTAGGTAAATATCATGATTTGAAGACAAAACCATGCAACCATACTTGTGTCACCCACTGGAGCCACTCAGGAGTACTTCAGAACGATATATTAATTAGGTGGCCTCAGCTTTGAACTTAGCAAATCAATATTTTATTTTCACTGTGGTCACCACCTAATCACCTCAGACAACCTCTCTTCACGTTGAAGGAGCATGAAAGACTGCAGGAAATGATAGAATTTTGTCGAACACAACGTTCGATTGTTTTGGAAGGTAACATATATACATTTCGAAAAATTATATACACTCTTCAATTATATGCAGAATATAAAATTACTCCAGACAGTCAGTATTGTTTGTAAGCATCATTGTTAACATCAAAGAAGATTCTCTGCACATGACAAAATAACTTCTCTTCACATCCTTAATCCTTCCAAGTTGAGAAAAAGACAAGGTAGCATCTAATCATGCATGTGATAATTTGGGGGAATCGATGCACACAGCCTGAACGAATAAAATGGTTAAAACACCAACCAAGTAAGCCTCGTTCCTACACCAGTTGGAAACTCTGGGTTACCGTTGACGAACAGTATAACACGTGCGCTAGTGGTATTTACCGCTGGCGCAGCCAATTCGCGTTCGCAAGCGGTAGGTGGCGTACCGCTGGCGTAAAGATATGTGTGTTCGTCAGTGGTAAATGCGGGCCAGCGGTACTAACTACCGTTGGTGAACAGATATACCAGTGCGCCAGCGGTACTGCAGGTACAG
Organism: Puccinellia tenuiflora; assembly: GCA_012064385.1. NCBI lineage: Eukaryota > Viridiplantae > Streptophyta > Magnoliopsida > Poales > Poaceae > Puccinellia > Puccinellia tenuiflora. The sequence continues at coordinate 133,754 of QRDG01002127.1, forward strand.
CTGGCTAACAAACATACAAGTTCGCCAGCGGTTGTTAGCCAGCACAGACACACATTTACTGCTGGCGCACGGGAATACACGTTCGCCAGCGTTAACCTGGGTAGTATATTAGCCCCGCGCGCGTCACCCCATCCACACGATCCCCTCATTCCTCCTTATCCCTTCTCTCTTTCCGCCGTCCTTGTCCCTTCTCTCTTTACGCATCGAAGACGACGGAGCGAAGCCGCTCTCCTTGACGCCTCCGACTACCTACGCGCTCCCCACGGCGATCTCTCGGGGCCACCTCCTCCCTCGCCGCCTCCCTCTCTGACGATGCCCTCACCGCCCCGCTTCCGCGCCCCCTCGCCTCCTACCTCTCCACCCTCTCCCAGTCCCTCTCCCTCCCTCCCCCTCCCCCAAGCTCCCCCTCGCTGTCCGCGCCGCCACCCCCTACCTCCCCGCCACGCTCGCCTCCCTCGTCACCTCCACGGCGTCCCGCCTCGGGGAGCAAGATGTCGTGCTCTCCCTCGACAACTCCCGCGCCGTCCAGCACCTGCAGCCGGACCTCCTCTCCTCTTTCGCTGACGTCTGTCGCCCCAACCTCGTCTACGCAGTCCTCCACCAAGCCGCAGACCTCCGCTCCGGCGAGCTCCTCGCCGCACTCTGCTGCTTCCTCTCCCCGGCCTCCGATGCCGCCTACGATGCCATGTTGGCCGCCTACTATACACGCGGGGGAGAACATGCTCGACATCACGGTGACGGGAAGCGACAAGACGTCGATTGTGTTGCCTCAGTGCAGCAGCGGATGTGGATGGCAGCAGCGCGGTGGAGGCTGACTGCAGCAGTGTGGCGGCAGTGGATGGATGGCAGCAGCTGTGTCGGCGGCGGATTTTGGCAGCAGCGCAGCGGTGCCATCGGATTGCAGCAGCTGCATCGGCAGTGGCGGATGGCTTTTTTTTTATAAAACCTAAAAACGTTACCACTAGCGCACATATATGTTGTTCGCCGGCGGTAAGATGTCTTACCGCCGGCGTAGCAGCGCTGGCGAACCACCTGTTCGCTAGCGGTGGGCAATTTAGGTTCGCCAGCAGTAGGCTTTCTCCTACTAGTGCTATAATGCATCTATCAGAATAACCATGGCAAGTGCCGGCTTGACATACGCGCTTGTGCACCAAAAGTGTGCTCATCACTCTATTTCAATTAAGCATCAAGAATCCAGTCGCGAACCAAATGTAAGGGTGAGACTCAATATTAACAAGGAGTCAAGGACTTCATGGTAATTTTTTTAACAAGGACTATACCTATTAACATCAACTGAATAACTATTGCATCTGCAGACTATAACAAGGACTAAATTACTACTCCCTCCGTTCCTTACTATAAGACGTATAGTATTTTGAGGAAAATTCCAAAATATAAGTTGTATTGTGATTTGTGATAATTTTACACATCTAAAAATGAGTTTCAATCTATAACCGAGAGATTTAAAGAATTGTTTTCAATTTGTTACTGTTAGGGACTCGTCTCTCCAAACAAATTTCAAGAAAAATGAGTCCACCGTATGCAAATTTTCACTTCTTAATATACCTGCAAGAAACTATACGTCTTACATCCAGGATTGGAGGGAGTATTAAATAGGCTTATATGTAACAAGGACTAAGTAACTATTAAACAGGCTTATATGTAACCATAGTGTTTGCAGCTTACAAAAACCTTGAACATTGGAAAGTTACAGACAATGAGAAAACCAATACCACCATCCCATTATATATGTAACAAGGACTAAGTAACTATTAAATAGGCTTATATGTAACCATAGTGTTTGCAGCTTACAAAAACCTTGAACATTGGAAAGTTACAGACAATGAGAAAACCAATACCACCATCCCATTATATATCACCTGAAGCCACTCATGAATACTTGGAATCAATATTAGGTGTCATGAGCTAGACAGAAAAACACCCCCGTCTCATGCTGCCCCACCCCCTCCCCCCTCCCGCACGGGCAAACGGAGATGCCAACCCTAGCGCTGCCATCCCGACCTCCCCCTTATACCCTCCTCCCTGCCATCGCCCACGAGCGCCGCCAAGCAAAGCCCGCATGGTGACGGTGGTGGTGGGACCTTCTCTTTCCCCTCTCGCGGTGGCCAGGGTGCGGGCTATGGTGGCCGTGGCAGGCTAAGCTCTCGACGAGGGGAGCGCCACTACAGCGCTCTGGCAGCATAGTGACCTCGCGATGTTCAGGTGCTGTCCCTCGGTAGCGAATGCGGCTTCGGATGGCACACGTCCTTGGGCTGGTGGTCTGTCGGCAACGGTCCACGGTGACGGGGCTCGGTGGGGTACATGCTGGTGGAGGTGGCGTGGGTCTTGTAGAAGGATGGTGGCGGTGGCTATGGCACTGCAGCGCGGCTATGGAACCTAGCGGGCCTGATCTAGGCCTAGATTTGGGCCTACCCAGGGCCTTATCTGGGTCTGATCTAGACATGTCGGGACCTGCTGCTGCATCTGTTCGGCGACCGTCTTCAACGGTGGTGGGTGGATGATCCATTCCGACTGGCTGCATCATGGCCGGAGGCCTGATCTAGGCAGGTGGCCCAGATCGGGCTATCGATGGCTACGGGGTGTGAGCCCAGAGGGCTGCACCTCCGTTGTACAACAGCTACCTGGATCCGAGCCAGGAGGGCTTGGATCTGTCTCTATCCTACCTCACCCGATCCGTCGGTCTCGTGGTGGTCTTTATGTCGCGACACGGGCTTGAGGTCGTGGATACCGAGGCAGAGGCCTTGGAAGGAGAGGCTGCATGAGTCTCATTAGCGGCAACATCGTAGTGGTGGTGGTCGTTCCTTTGGCTAAGTGGGTGGCAAGGGGATTGGCTGCGGAAGGTCCTGGTGGCGGTGCTTCGGTGATGGCTCCCTGGTCATGCTCTAAAAGCCTAGTGTTGTTCTCCTCAGATGACACACACATAAGGATCTGAGCGAAAGCTTTGCGCTTTGATGCCGGCAACGGTGATGCCTACGGGTTTCATTACCCTCTTGGGGGTGCTGCTATGGATCCTCGTTGTGACTGGGTTCTGGGTGTAAGCCCTAGTGCGCTTTGCGGCTCGGCGACGGTGGCACATCACGCCATTACCCTCTTGGTTGTGTCGTCGTGGAACCTAGGTTACATCTGGGTGCAACATGGTGGTGCCCTTTTTCATTTTGAAGCTTCTTCGTCTTCGGCATGTCCGTAGTCTTGCTAGATCGCTTCTCGCGTGGTATGGCTTTCCGTGTTCTCTTGTTCGACTTGCTTTTTTGGGGATTTCCCCACCACTATGTATCAGTTTGGCCGGTTATAACTTTATTTATAAAGCGGGGCTATGACCTGTTTTGAGATGTCATGAGCTTAATTTGGACTTGGGCAGCTAATGGTTGATTTCCTCTCTGTTGCCGCGACCTGATCGGACAACTTGTCTTCACGAGGAGCAGCCAAGACTGTAGGAAGATATAGGATTTTGTGGAACAAAATGTTAGATTGTTTGGGAGGTAGCATGTATTGTTCAAGTACATGTCTTACTTAATTAATATCATGAAACAAAATAGGCAATGTGGTGCCTAAAATGTGATGGCTGAATTATTGGTGGTAGTATAAATGATTTTCTAATCTCATTTAAAATTAGAGATGAAAATGCAACGAAAATAAAAGTTGTGATTTATACTTGATTTTCTATTATAGCAGCTAGCAATAGTTCTTGTCAGAAGCATATAAACCAGCTCTATCGTCCACCGGAAGACCCATACAATGCTTTATCGGGAACACTGAAGAGAAAACTAACTCCTCAGTTCTTGGCTACTTTTTTAGATAAAGGGGTGCGGATCCCCGGCCTCTGCATCCAAAAGATGCACACGGCCCACCGCAATTATTTAACCATTCATAGACACAAGTTCACAATTCATGGGTCACTTAAGGTGGCTACAAAGATCAGCCACTCAAACAAAGTAAAATCAAGCATCTAGTCGTCTAGGCTGGAACCATCCACCCCGGCTGAAGATAGCCCGCACCACCATGAGTATACGGGTACATCTGGCATCCATAATCTCACGCTGGTCCGCAGGAAGTAGGAATGGCCAGGAGTGGATCCAATAGCACGCCTTGTGAATAACCTGCATAAAATGAATTGAGGTTGATTTGTTAAAGACAATGTCATTTCTGCAATTCCAAATAGCCCACAAAATGGCCGCAACACCAATACGAATACGAGCTTTTGTGATTTTATCTATTCCATTTAACCAGCTACCAAACAAATTAGCGATGCAGTAGGTGGGTAAACATTGAAAGTGAAGTGCACTAGTCGCCAAATATCACGAGCAAACGGACACTTAATGAAGAGGTGTTCTACGGATTCATCCGCATCGCAGAATACACACTTCTTACATCCTATCCAACGTCTTTTAATCAAGTTGTCTTTTGTGAGGATTTCCTTTCGATTGAGTAACCATAGAAGATCTTTATTTTTAACGGAATCTTAGCTTCCATAGATACTTACGCAAATATCTAGTGTGCCCATTTAATAAGTCCTCATAAAATGACTTAACCGTAAAGGTTCCATTGGTAGTAAGAGACCATTTAAACTTATCCTCCTCGTCTATGAGGTTCACACGCATTAACCTCTCCACTAGATTAAGCCAATTTGTTCTATTATTACCTATTAGTACCCGGCGAAAAGGGAGATTAATAGGTACTGTCCCAATAACATCAGCCACCGTGCTGTGCTTATTAGAGGCAATAGCATATAAAGATGGATATTCAGCTTGAAGAGAAACAGGACCTAACCAGTTATCTTCCCAAAACTGAATCTGCTCCCCATTACCAATCGAAAATCTTCCACGCTTAAAGAATTCATCTTTTACCTTCATAATTATTCCTTTCCAAAAAGGAGAGTCCACAGGTCGAACTCGCACTTGAGACAACAGTTTTATCCCCTAAGTACTTGTTGACTAGTAACTCTTTCCATACTCCCTCTTCATTCAAAATTTTATACAACCATTTACTAAGGATACATTTATTCTGTTCCTCTAAAACCGAGATTCCCAAACCACCTTGGTCCTTTGGCCTACAAACCAAGTTCCATTTAGTTAACCTGTATTTCCGTTTGAGCTGATTACTTTGCCAAAAAAACCGAGAACGATAAAAATCTAACCGTTTTCTAACTCCCTTGGGAATTTCGAAAAAGGATAGTAAGAACATTGGAAGACTTGTTAAAACTGAGTTTATAAGCACAAGACGGTCACCGTATGACAACATTCTTGCGACCCAAGCTGCCAATTTCTTCTCAAATCTGTCCTCAACTATTTTCCATTCCTTGTTTAATAATTTTCTATGATGTATTGGTATTCCCAAATATCTAAAAGGTAACGAACCGATCTCGCAACCAAAATCCTACGGTACTTCTCCTGGTCATCCTTAGCTTTCCCAAAACAATAAAATTCACTCTTGTGAAAATTTATTTTCAACCCTGAAAGTTGCTCAAACAAGGCAAGTATTAATTTCATGTTCACGGCCTTCGCAATGTCGTGTTCAAGAAATAATATAGTGTCATCCGCATATTGGAGTATTGAGACCCCCCCCCCCTTCAACAAGATGAGGGACTAAACCTCCCACTTGGCCATCCTCCTTTGCACGAGAAATTAAGATAGCCAGCATATCAACAACTAAATTGAATAAAAGCGGAGATAACGGATCTCCTTGTCGTAAACCTTCGAGAGTCTGGAAATAATGCCCGATATCGTCATTAACTCGGATTCCTACACTCCCGCCTTGTACAAACCGAGCCACCCACTCGCACCATTGTGGCGTGAACCCCTTCATTCGTAACGTTTGCTGTAGGAATGACCATTTTACTTTATCATACGCCTTCTCAAAGTCTATTTTGAAAAGAACCCCATCCATCTTTTTTTATGTAACTCATGTATCGTCTCATGTAAAACAACAACCCCTTCAAGAATATTTCTTCCAGGAATAAAAGCCGTTTGTGTGGGGCGAACAACTCTACTCGCAATAGAGGTGACTCGGTTTGTCCCAACCTTTGTGAAAATCTTGAAACTCACATTCAAAAGGCAAATAGGACGATATTGCTCAATTTTACTCGCATCTTCCTTTTTTGGTAGTAAAGTGATAATACCAAAGTTTAGTTTAAACAAAGGCAAGGTTCCCGCACGCAATTGCGCGAACATAGCCATCAAATCAGCTTTTATAATTTCCCAAATTTTTTGATAAAACTCCGCGGGAAACCCATCCGGCCCTGGGGCTTTGTTATGTTTCATTTGTTGAATAGCCTCAAACACTTCTTTCTCAGAGAAGTCCTGAGTCAAAATTTCATTTTCTTCATCTGATATTTGTGGCATATCATGGGTCACATTGTCGTCCAAAGAAAAATTATTTGCAACCGGCGCTCCAAATAATTTCTTGTAGTACTCCGAGATATAAGTCTTAAGGTTTTCCTGTCCAACAATAGTGCCTTCATCTTGTTCCAATTGTAAAATCCATTTCTTCCTATGTTTACCATTTGCTATAATATGAAAATATCACGTATTATTCCCCCCTTCCTGAATGTATTTAACTTTTGCTCTCTGCGCCCACTTAGATTCCTCATCACGACGCAATTGGGCCAACTTATCATCCGCCTCCCTCTTGGCCGCCCGCTCAGCAACCGTTAGAGGGATGGTTTCAGCTTTAGCATCTAACTCATCGATAAGTAAGATTAATTTATCCCGTAACATTTTATATTCCCCACTCAAATTCCTTGCCCACCCACGTAGAAATTGACGTAAGTGTCGGATTTTATTTTGCCACCGCTCCACCGGTGAATTGCCCGTTTGGACCGCATTCCATTCACGAAAAATAATGTCATGAAACCCTTCTTGTCTGAACCATGATAACTCAAAAGAAAATCTGCTAGAATTTCCATTAAACGCATGTTCGCCGGTATCCAATAACAACGGCGTATGATCCGACCCCGCACGATTAAGAGTATGCACCGTAACTAGAGGATACTTTTGCTCCCAATCTACACTGGCTAGAAAACGATCCAAATTCTCAAGTGTTGGCGTATCTCGTCTACTAGACCAAGTATACTTTCTTCAAGACAATTCTGAATCCTTCAAGCTCAAGCTTTCAATTATCGCATTAAAGATAGTAGGGCCATCTAGCATTAAAATTGTCATTATTTTTCTCCTCGTGTCTCCTAATAATGTTAAAATCCCCCCCGACCAACATCGGTACCGTCTCCCCTTCACAAATTCTTACCAACTCAGCAAGAAATTCCGGTTTCTTGTTGTCCTGAGCCGCCCCATAAACAACCACCAACGCCCAACTAAATCCGTCCAACTTCGTTCTCAGGTGTAATTTGACGCAAAAATCACCTGAAACCACATCTTGTATTGTAAGGGTAGCATTATTAAACCCTAAAAGCATACCTCCCGACCTCCCGTGTGGAGGTATACAATACCAAATGAAATCTGAACCTGCAGCCAAAAAATTGAGAAAAGGTGTGGCGAACGCAGACCTCCCTGTCTCAATTATAGCTACAAAGTCGAGCTTATTCTCTTTAACAAATTCATGAACAGCCAAGTGTTTTGCTGTGTCTCCAAACCCATCTGAGTTCCAAATCATGCCCTTCATTTTTTTAATTTTAAATTTTAGCGTAGATGGCTAATCTCACACCCCTTCTAACCGCACGTCTAGAAAGCGATTTTTTCTTTCCTCTACCTCTTATTGATGCAAACGTCTCGTTAAGATCCGCATGATCTTCCGAAACCTCCTCCTCATCCTCTACTAGATCTTCGCAAATATTGATGGCCTTTTTTAAAGCTAAGCTAGATTCGGATTCTTCAATTAATGGGGGCAAAGAATTTTTTAGAAAAATAACCTCCCTCTCACGTTCTAACTCCATAATGGTCGAAATAGAAGAATTAACTTGCTCATCATTAGAACCTAACGAAATACCCAAACTTTTCGTTCTATGTTTAAATTCAGAATTAGAAAACGAACGAAAAGTAAGCTTGGAATGAGGTGGAGTACCTGATGGAGAACCAGTAGCCTTGCGTGAAGTAAGGTCGATCGCACGCTGAAGTTGAGGAAGATCCGCATTTTGTTGCTCCCTCAATCTCTGACTAGACCTCACCTCCATCTCCATCATTCCCCCAAAAGCCAAAATGTCCCCCTCCGATGGCCTCGCTGAAATACCATCAAAATCCTGTCCGCAAGACATAGTTTGCGTCATCAAAGGCCATGCAACATGATCGTTTACAACCTGACCAGACAACGGCTGCGGAGACGCCACATTCCCAAGGCGATCTAAGTACAGACCGCCGTCAACCTCCAGCGGAGAGACCGGTGAGATCGATTGAGTAGGAGCTGTCACGCCCTGAAAAGTGACATCCGCAGACTCCTCCATCGACCCCTTGCCGTGATCGGAGGCAACAACAGCAGCAGTATCATCGCATGTGACAACCGCCGCAGCATCAACGCATGTGATATGAGCAACCTTGCCATGATCAGGGGCAACAACAGCAACAACATCATCTAAAACCGCTGCACTCGGAAGCCCCTCGTCGCCGTTACCATCAACAGTGTAGTGAGCCTCCTCACCCAGACCATTGTTACGGCAGCCCGCAGCGGCCACCGACGTCTTCCCTTCCGAGACCACAAGATCCACACCCATATTCTCAGCACCTGCCTTCATCAACGCCAAGACTTCTGCCTTTGCAGCCCTGAACTGTTTCTGAACCATGGGCGAGAAAACCACACCCGCCACATTCTCTTGCATCTTCTCCGAGGTCGCAGCCCCAACGTTGCTCTTTCCTTCAGCTCCGTTTGACGTTTCATCCGTAACCATGGCATCAGAAGGGCCGATATTTTCTGCCTTCTTATCCTTTTCTTGATTATTTGAATCCTCTTCATCATCTCGTTCGTCATCCGGCGGAGGTGATCGTGGTGCATCATCCTCCTTGTCCTCAACATCAACCGGGTGCTCCACCCTAAATTTCAGCCGATAGAACCCATCTTTTATAAAAATCATCGATCCAGAAGGAAAAAGAGTGTAGTCTTGGCCAAACAAGGACCCAAGGCTCCAAAGGGATAGATAATCACCTGTAATCTTGGGAGGGATACCATAGACACGGATCCACTTCTTTGGCAACTGATCCATTGGCTCGACCGTAGCAACCCAAGGAACGACTGTGATCTCACATGAGCTTCCCGGCACCTTACATGCACCAAAAATAGCTAATCTGTCCAATTCACTCTTAGAAGGAAAAGGCACTTTGAAAACATTATGCCCCACTTGCTGAACATCCCAATGAAACTGCTCCCATGGAACCAAACGCTGTAATTGGGCTACAATTCTCGGAATGGAAAGCTCACCATTATTCACCGTAACCATAGCTGAGCGCACATTGTCAATCTTCGGTTTATATGTATCAGAAGTTGGCTGCTCGAAGAACATCAGACCCTCACTAATTAAACCATGAAGAATGACCTGGGGTTTAGGCGCAGACAACAGGGGGCACACCTCCTCGGAGTGCTCCTTGCTCTCACAGAGGTCGCAAACCTCCACTGTGCACTCTTTGCCGTGATGACCAGGACCATCACAGCGATAGCAGCGAGTCTTCTCTCCCTTTTTTGGCCTCTTTGCAGCAACCGTCTCATTCCCATTAACGGCATTGTCATTATGTGAACGATCACCACCACTTGGATGCGAAGGCGCAGCATCAAGTTGTGATACCGCCACCGGGGTGGCACCTTTAGCCAATAACTGTGCCGCCGACGCCGTCTGCCCGACAGCAGCTCGCGCCGTAGGTGCAGCATTCGCCGCCGCAGCAGCCGCTCCCGCCGGTCGGAGAGCCTCTGTAACCTGACTGACAATTTTAGCTAACATCTCCTCCGACAGACCCGAGTACCCCTGGTTGTTCCTATCTGCCAAAGCGGGATCGTCGCCGAAACCACGACCAGCAAAACGTCCTCCGCCCACCTGGCCACCACGCTGAAACGGCCGATCAAAAGCACGTCGCTGTTGACCCGCACCGAACCCCGAGCCAGCATCGAAAACACCGAAGTTTCCATCGAAACCCTGCCGCCGAAAGTCAGCCTGCCCCGCCGTGCCGCTGGGACCGCCGACCTCAAAACTGTTGTTCCGCTGATCGCCCTGACGCGCAGATCCAGCCGGATGCTGGAACCCACGATCAGCAGCACCATCCCTGAACGGAGCGCCATTGCCGGGAGAATTTCTCTTCGCCTTCGCCGATCAATGACCACTTTTAACTCCATTTACAACCTAATTAGTCTAGTCTTCACAGAGGCGCACATGTACCTACCGTGCGCAAAATAAAATATTGTATGCAGTCTGTCTGGTGTAACTCGGAACAGTTAATATGGTGCTAAGAGCAATTCCAGCCGTTGGCCCCCCCAGGCCGAATTGTCGGCGTTTTTTTGGGCCTGCTGGGGGGCACCGGCGAAAAAAATCGGCCTGGGGGCGCACCGATTCCCAGTCGCGTCGCCCCTAGTCGGTGTTTTTTTGCCTAGTTTTGGTCGTAAAATAATCATAGAACCCGATTTTAATAGCAAATGTATCATTTGTATCAAATAATTTGACGGAAAAATTATTACAAATAGTTTAACAAATCATAAATTTTAAAACAAGTTTTCCAAATAAAATTACATAAACCTAGACCTCGCCTTTGCGCCTCGGCGGTTCTCGCGATTCACCTCCAAAACTTGGGCGGCGACGGATGGGAGGGGAGGGGATACGGCAGGGCGTGTCGTGGCGGTGGTTGGCGGTGGTTTTGGTGGGCTATTCTGGTGGTGCGTTCGCGACGGAAGGGAGGAGTTGGTGCTGGCGACGGGGAGAAGGAGACGAGGAAAGCGCGAATCTTTTGGTGGAAAGATGCATTTTCTCGCCGACAGGACTGGCCCACGCGTTTTTCCCCTTTCGCTGGCGCCCCTAGGCCGAACCCGGCGCGCTGGGTTCGGCCTGGGACGCCGGATAAAAATTGGGCCAAATCCGGCGAAAAAAGAGGCCTTGGGGGGGGGGGGGGGGGGGGGTGACTAGGAGGAAAATGGCCGACCGGCGTCAAAAAGTGGGTGCTGGGGGCTCTCGGGGGGACGGCTGGAGTTGCTCTAAGTGTTAGACCATCTTCAGCGGCAGGCCGAAAAACCCAGGCTCCATCGGGTCTTCCCTCTTTCATTTCGTGGGCTCGTTTTGTTGGGACAGCCCTTCGGCCCTCAACATTCAGGGCCGGTAAAAGGGTTGTTCGGATACACTGAGTCAGCTAGGACTCCAACAGACCGGCCCCGACTCCCACCCATTTAGTAACACTCATATTCTGCCGGATAATGTTTAGACTTTTGGGTACTATAAGCTGATTCAGTCTGTTGGGATGAGCAGGGACTTTGAACTTAAATGTGATCTAACTAAGACGCACTAAATGGAATCCAAACATGAATTGAAGTGAGTCTGAACTTAAATGTGATCTAACGAGACAGTCTTGTGAAGTTCCCTTCTTCGGTTGTGATTTGTGAAACAGTCTAGAAGCTTGGTGTATCGCTCATCGACATTCTTGGCTGAAGACGGTATAAGGCGAGTCTGTGTCATTTGGTTGGTGTGGGATGTGTTGTAAGTCGTGTGGCATCATGTCTAGTCTTTGTGGCCTTGTACGGCCATCTTGGCCACTTCTTCTATCAATTTTGATACACCTGTCAGGGTGTATCCTTGAAAAAATATTGCAAAACAAGAGTGATGAGTAATATTGAAACAGAGCAAGTGCTAGATATTTGTAGCATAATTGCTTAATTTCTCTCATGTGTTCAGCAGGTGCTGCAATCTCTATACAATTGCACAGATCTTAGGCCTCACGATTATAATGGTTGAAGTTTGAATTAAAATAACACACACGAAGTAGTTAGTTCTTACGAATTATACAAGTGCGAAAGATCTTAGGCTCAAGAAGGTAACTGAGGCACCAGAGGGTAGGCATCTAGAACAAATTGGATCTAGAGAAGATTATTTCGGGGTGTTGCGGACCACCCCCCGCCAGTTGCGCAAGGGCACTTCATCGCTGATCATGCTCATGGCGTGGTGGATTTGGAAACATCGGAACGCAGCAGTCTTTGACAATGCGCGTCCCTCTGTCTCCTCCCTACTCGACACGATCAAAATCGAGGCGCGAGATTGGACGAGCGCGGGAGCCCGGGGTCTTCGCCAGCTTCTCCCCTAGACTAGTTTCTGGGTTGAGTTGTATGGTGTGGAGTTGTCCCTTGTTGGACTTGTACATAAACCTTGTTTTTCTATCAATGCATCGAAACGCAAGGCTTTTGCGTTTTCTCAAAAATAATCTGTCATTTCGTAGGCTCGTTTTGTTCTTAGCAGGGAGATTGAACTTAAATGTCATCTAACCAAGATGCACTAAATGGGAACCAAACATGATCAAAGAGGTACATATTGCAAAACAAGAGTGGCCAGTAATACTAAACTGAGCAAGTGCTACTAGATATATGGAGCATAATAGCTACAGCATGCAGGTGCTGCTATACAAGTGCCCAGATATTAGGCCTTATGATTATAATGGATGAATTTAAGATTAAAATAACACACACGAAGTAGTTAGTTCTTGCGAATTATACAAGTGCGAAAGATCTTAGGCCCAAGAAGGTGATTGAGCTACCGGAGGGTAGGCATTAAAACAAACTGGATCTAGAGAGGATTATTTCGGGGGAACTTTGGTAATTACCTTGCGAAGCACTGTCGAGGTGAGCTTGATATGACTTCCACACCGGCTAGTTTCTTAAGCTGTCATCAAAGGGAGAAATTATAAAAGGGTAGTCCAACAAGGTGACTGAAATCTCTCTGGGTATTTAGGCCACTACAGCAAGGTCCAGCGAAATTAGATGTGGAGGAGATTTGTTTCAAGGAACTTTTGGTAATTACCTGGCGAAGAAGCCCAGTTATGTATCCAAGGCGATCTTGAAATGATTTCGGAAGTAGCTCGGCGTACAATCTCTCAAGCTGTGAAAGGTAGAAGGAGCTGATATGAGACTTTCGAGAGTTCAGAAGGGGTACCTATGTAGAGGTGACATCTTTAAATCTGTTCCTATCAAAGGAAGGAGAGAGGATGGTGAGACTCGAATTAAAGAACAGTTTACCCCTATATGTCACAGCACGAATCAAACAAATCAAGCGCACATGAGTCCCTTACATGTGGGATCGCCCTTGCTAGGACCTACATGTCAATGACCTCAAAGTCATGGTCTGCAAAGTCAATGAATCCTGTCCGGTCGGTAAGACGTGACCTTGGGACACGCAAAAGATGCTTTATTTGCACCCCGCAAGCTTTGAGAGATTAAGTTTCGAATCTTCTGAATCGAGTGCATTTGAATTAGTACAAAATATCCATTTATTTGCAGGAAGGACAAACAATAGGCTAAACGCATCACGTGAACAGCCACATGCTTGTCGTGGTGAACAAAGTGATTCGCTTTTCTTGACCAGTATGAGTTCAGCATATCAGTTATGCTGGCTAACCTTATGATGCAAACTTTTTCTTACACACTTCTCGGTTCTTAGCACAAAATGTAAAATTTTAACATGTTAACACATCAAACAAAACCGTAAACAGTGAGCAATAGCTGTGACGAAAATGTGTATGGCATAGTGTTGTTATTAAACCAAGTGGGGCGCGCAATTAACAGTGTAGGCTTTAAGTTATCAAACAGCTCAACTGAGGCGTCGACGGAAGTATGAAAAAACGGGCACTTGAATTAATCCCTCGGTATAGTTTATAGTGCACGACGTACTTTAAGAAAATACTTTGACCATAAATTTAATCGATACAATTAAATTATACATCACAAAATTTATATAATTAAAAGTTTATTTTGAATATAAATCCAATGGTATAAGTTGTGTGAAACATAATTTATATTTTGTTGATCAAATTTGATGGTCAAAGTTTTATTAAATTACATGTGCTGTAAACTATATGGGAGGGAGTACAAAACATCCATTTACAGGAGGGAAAAAATATGTTAACCACTTTCTTTTGAATAAGAAGGGATTTTAGAACCAACCGAGCACCTATAGGGCGGACGGTGATAGACTAAATATATGTACACCGAATATGCTGAGAGGTACCCAATAATGAGGGGGACATTGTCAATTTTATATGGCTTTTTTCTTTTTCTTTATACTAGTTTCAGATTTTACAATAATTTTCAAAAATTTGAAAACACGAAAAACCTTTTTAGTGGAAAGTATGTTTATTTTTATATGTACTTTCTATGTTTGTTCAAATTGTTAATAGGAAATATCCACAATATAAGAGTTTATATATGTAGAAAGCATTTTCCCAACAATATTAATGTACATAATTTGTTAACTATATGTTTACCAAAAAAAATACATGTATCCAAAAAGGAATTAAAAATGAACAATAAAAATAAATAAAAGAAAGATCAATTTCACATTTCTATATAAAAACATTCCCTGACATGTTGGCCCAGCCCAGCGGGAGCAACTAGGCAGATCAGCAGTTGCATCGATCTATGATCTTGTAACCTGGGTAAAATGAATCTGTTAGTTAACCAACCCGTCTAATCACCTCGTTAATGTACTAATGGATTCCTTGGCACCATACATGACTCAATGGATATTGCCAATTTGAAATTGAAGTGCACATATGGATACTAGTATAGTAAGATTTGCAATGTCACAGATGTTAGAATTTGGGCACATTAGTGGGCAGCCCAAATAAGCAATTTCTAAAATCTCAAATTGGCCTATGTGCATGTGCATGGCTGGTTGTGGGAGGTGCTAAAGTTTAGTTCCACATTGTTGGAGGAGAGTTGCACCACCTTATAAGGTGGATTGTTGTGCTACTTGGTGTGCTTCTGAGAACAGAAGGCTCTCTCACGCGCACTCCTCCTCCTCCGCCGCCGCTCGCTCGTCTCGTCACGACACGACACGCCGCGGGTTGCGGGAATGAGCCGATGTCTATATTTTTGCTACTCTGGAAAAACGAGACTTTTCCGTACGCGTATAGTTTTGCCAGTTCGGATCGTTCCCGGATCGTGGGCTGCTATCCGACTCGAACGTACGACGTGGTCAGCCCACGTTGTACCCGTTACGGTTTTCCGAGCCACACTATATATTGCCGTGCATTGCGTGCGCCGTAACATACCGAACCAATCTAGGTTTTGCCATCTCGTGTCTTGCTCCGTCACCGTAGTCTATTTCATCCCGAGCGCCGGCGTGCACCGACGATCGGGAGAGCACGTCTCCGGAACTAGTCGCCTTTGTGATCCTGTACGGGAGGGGCGAATTAGGTTTTTGGGAAGCGCTTTGCGCGACTGCTCGCCGCTTCCACCACGGGTCGTCTTCCAGCCGGAGCTACAGATCGTCTCCGCAAACATCGTCTTCACCAACGTCATCGTCAACAACATCACCGCTGCGTTGGGCGCGGTGAACCTGTCTGCATCAACTGCTACTTCATCTGCAAACGTTCAGTACGTGCGGTGTATTCCGAACATTGTGTTTACTATGGATATGTTGGTGTATATGTTGCTGTTACTGTTCATGTTGATTACTACGTCTAGTTTGTTCGTATTTCACATGTTATTAGTTGTTGTTGTCATGTTTAATATTCTGGAATTAATCATGAAATTATTGCCTAATTTTCCAATAATCTAAAAACCTAATTGTAAGCAATTTCGTGATTTAACTATGGCTGGTTATACTGATACAATGAAACTGGAAAAGTTCACCGGTGGTATGGGCTTTAAGAGATGGCAGCTGAAGTGCCAACTCTGGCTCACGGCCATGAATGTGTGGGAAGTTAGCAGTGGTCTTCCTGATGGAACTATATCTAAGGAAGCTCAGAACAAGTTTAAGAAAGACACTACTATCTTCTGAGGATGCATTCTGAGTGTTCTTGATGGTCGTCTGTGATGTGTATATACACATAGAAGACGGCAAAGAGCTCTGGGATGCACTGAACGCTAAATTCGGTGCAACCGATGCAGGCAGTGAACTGTATATCATGGAGAGCTTTCATGACTACAAAATGGTGAATAACCGTGGAGTGGTCGTGCAAGCTCATGAGATATAGTGTACTGCGAGAGAGCTTGAGCTCCTCAAGTGTCCCCTACCTGACAAGTTTGTGGCTGGATGCATTATTGCAAAGCTACCTTCTTCATGAAGGAACTTTGCCACGGCTCTCAAACACAAGAGACAGGAGATATCGGTTGAAAACCTGATATCATCTCTTGATGTTGAGGAGAAGGCTCGGGCAAAGGACACTGCTGAGAGAGGTGGTGAAGGTCACTCTAGCGCCAACATGGTGCAGAAAAACCCTCACCACGGCAAGAGCAAGGCCAAGGGAAAGCCTACTTTCATCATGCCCGCCAAGACTACTTCCTTCAAGAAGAAGAAGAAGAAGATGCTGAACAAATCTGAGCTAGAGTGCTACACTTGTGGAGAGCTCGGCCACTTCTCTGTGGACTGGCCAAATCGTGCAGACAAGAAAGGGAAGAAGGCCAGGGCTGTCGATGTCATGACCGCTAGCAATACTGATGGGTATGGTAATTTACCAATTGTGATTTCAGTATTTCAATCTCCATGTTGGTGGATTGATAGGGGTGCTAATGTTCATGTGTGTGCTGACATTTCTATGTTCACTTCTTATCAGGTAAAACAGGATTCTTCCGTCCTAATGGGGAATGGGTCACATGCTTCTGTTCGTGGTGTTGGCACGGTAGATCTGAAGTTTACTTCAGGGAAGATCATGCAGCTGAGGAACGTGCAGCATGTCCCTACTATGAACAAGAATCTCGTTAGCGGATCTCTTCTTTGCAGAGATGGGTTTAAATTAGTCTTGGAATCCAATAAAGTAATTGTGTCAAAGTTTGGACAATTTATTGGTAAAGGGTATGAGTGCGGAGGCTTGTTCCGCTTTTCATTATCGGATTTTTGTAATAATTAAGTAAACCATATTTGTGGCAGTGTGGAGTCGGATGCTAATGTGTGGCACTCTCGTTTATGTCATGTTAATTTTGGTTTAATGAGTAGACTTTCCAGCATGAGTTTAATTCCTACTTTCACCATTGCCAAAGGGTCTAAGTGCCATAGTTGTGTGCAATCTAAGCAACCAAGGAAGCCTCACATGGCGGCCGAGGAGAGACATCTGGCACCTCTAGAACTCGTATATTCTGATCTGTATGAGATGAATGGCGTGTTGACAAAAGGTGGAAAGAAATATTTCATGGACTTTAATCGATGATGCTACTAGGTTCTGTTATGTTTATTTGTTGCAAACTAAAGATGAGGCTTTAGACTACTTTAAAATCTATAAAGCGGAAGTAGAAAATCAATTAGAGAGAAAGATCAAACATTTTAGATCAGATCGTGGTGGCGAGTATTTCTCCAAAATATTTGATGAATTCTGTGAGGAACACAGTATTATTCATGAGAGGACGCCTCCCTATTCGCCCCAATCAAACGGGGTTGCCGAGAGGAAAAACCGCACGCTGACCGACTTGGTGAATGCCATGTTGGACACTGCTGGTTTATCTAAGGCATGGTGGGGGGAGGCTTTATTGACTTCGTGTCATGTCCTAAATAGAGTTCCTAACAAGAATAAAGAAAAGACACCTTATGAGGAGTGATCTGGGAGAATACCATCACTTTCTTATTTGTGTACTTGGGATGCTTGGCGAAAGTCAATGTTCCAATTCCTAAGAAACGTAAACTCGGACCAAAGACTATGGATTGCATCTTTCTAGGCTATGCTCAGCGTAGCATCTGCTATAGATTTTTAGTAGTTAAATCTGAGATTCCTGATATGCATGTTGATACTATTTTGGAGTCTCGTGATGCGACATTTTTTGAGAAC
This sequence comes from Puccinellia tenuiflora, assembly GCA_012064385.1. Classification (NCBI taxonomy): domain Eukaryota; kingdom Viridiplantae; phylum Streptophyta; class Magnoliopsida; order Poales; family Poaceae; genus Puccinellia; species Puccinellia tenuiflora. Next base: position 151,648 of record QRDG01002127.1, read on the forward strand.
ATGTTTCCTATGAAGGATATGCATAGCACTACTAGAATTTCTTCTGAGATATTTATTGAAACTAGTACATCTAATGATCATTCTGAACAACCACATGTTGAGGAAGTTCCTGAGAAGGATGAGAATGAAGTTCCCAAGAGGAGCAAGAGCAGAG
>QRDG01002127.1:152930-190086 GCA_012064385.1 Puccinellia tenuiflora
GCTATCTGAATGGTACGATGAGTTATGGGATTCACTATTCTGGGCACCCTGCCGTGCTAGAGGGTTATAGTGACTCGAACTGGATTTCAGATGCTGATGAGCTCTACGCCACAAGTGGGTATGCATTTACCCTTGGAGGTGGCGCAGTGTCATGGAGGTCTTGTAAACATACCATATTGACTAGGTCAACCATGGAAGCAGAACTTACTGCTTTGGATACAGCCACTATAGAGACAGAATGGCTGCGTGAGCTCTTGATGGACTTGCCGGTGGTTAAAAGACGTTTGAAATCTGTCAGGAAATTGAAAAACTCCGGAGTAATTACTGTTACGTATATTCAAACAGACAAAAACCTGGCAGATCCCTTTACAAAGGGACTATCACGAAATGTGATAGAGAGTGCATCGAGGGAGATGGGTATGAGACCCATGAGTGTTACACCATAGTGGTAACCCAACCTATGTGATCGGAGATCCCGTCAAGTAGGACCTGGGAAAAACAAACTAGTGGTTTAACGGAGGAGATCTTTTTGTTACCCTCTCTAAGTGAAGATGCACGAGCTCTCAGAAAGCTGTAAGGCAGGTTGGCAACATGCCTTAATGTGGTTCTATTGGCTATTTATAGCAAAGATGCTGTCCTACAGAGCATTCTTGAAAGAACACACCTATATGAGTTCCGACTGTTAAACGTCGCAGTCTATGAGATTTGGGTGATCTCTAGTAAACTCATGAAGAGACCAGGGAGTACAACGCAATGCTCCACCCGCGGGGTAGGCTACTAGCAGCCAGGTACTGGTTATGACTTTGAGTGAAGTCTATTGGCACCAAACTTGCAATTCAAGGCGTAGTCCATTGTTCAAGTTGTTGATAGATGTAGCTTAAAGCTCTAGACGGAAGTTCAACTTAACAGTCCCTGTTGAAACACCGGTATATAAACAAGTAGCGAGGATTGACAAATCTTCAAATGGGTATTTGAGATCTGGTGGGGGATTGTTAGAAATAATGGGCTGATTATTTAGCCCATGTAGTATTTCAGATTTTCCCTAAATCTCAAAACCCAAGTGTGTGAAAGCCCATGTGAGATGTAGCCCACAATGGTGGCAGCTCACAATTGAGTGGAAGTGGAGTGGGAGCTAAAGTTTAGTCCCACCTCGCTAGTTTGAGAGGAGTTGCACCAACTTATATAGTGGAGTGTTCTACTACTTGGTAAATGAGTGAAAATAGGAGAGCCTACGCGCACTCCTCCTCCTCCGCCGCCGCTCACTCGTCTCGACTCGGCACGTATTTCGTGAATGAGCCTCGAGCCGAGTCTTGTTTTTGCAGTACAGGAAAACTGAGTCTTTGACAGACGCGTCAACAGCTAAGCCAATTCGGATCGCTCCCGGATCGTGGGCTATTGTAACCAACTCAAACGTGCGACGTGTGCTCGGTCTCCAGGTCATATCCGCTAGGGTTTTCCCGTGCCGCACTATATAAGGGCCTACGTGGTGTACGCCACAAAATACATATAACCGATCTAGGTTTTGCCACTGCTCGTTCCTTGCGCCGCCACCGTAGTCTACTCCATCCCGAGCGTCGGTGTGCACCGGTGAGCGGGAGAGCAGGTCTCCAGAACCGTTAGCTCTTGCGATCCTGTACGGGAGAGGGCTAATTAGGTTTTTGGGAAGCGCTCCACGCGACTGCTCAAGTTCGTCATGACTGCTCATCTTCCCGATCGTCAAGCGGGACCTAAGGCGCGTCGTCTTCAACGCCGTCTTCTTCGTCCGGTCATCGCCAACATTGTCGTCAACAACATCGGTACTGCATTGGCTACGACTACTTCCTCTGCTACGGATCGGTACGTGCTGTGTGATCCGATCTGTTGGTTTAACATGTTTAGTTTCACATGTTTTCCTTACGTATGCTGCTGTCCATGTTAGTTACTACATCTAGTATGTTTGAGATTAACATGTTAGTAGCGATTGTCGTCATGTTTAATATTCTGGAATTAATCATGGAATTATTTCCTAATTCTTCAAAATGTGCAATGTTTGGTTGCATGTCATTTATGTTTGCGGTCACCTCTTGTCTCTAGTGGTGACCTTACCATACTGCACCCCATCACACAAAACGACGAGTTACTACGAATCAAATAGCAGTAACTACTACCAATAAATAACAGTTTATCACTATAGGTCTAATAACTGCTATAAATAAAATAGAAGTTTATCTTTACAGTCCGATGGTAAATTTGGGTGGTTCGTAAATGGCGATCAAGGGGGAGTTCAAGGGTTTAGGGTTTAGAGTTTCGACACCATGGACCTAGTCCTGGCCTAAGTAAGGCGTCACATCACTCTGTTCCCGGACTGTAGACCAAACGCTAAGATCCAATTGCGAAGAATGCAACATGTAAGAACAAGATTTACTTAGGTGGTGAGAGGGTGGAATGGCTTCTGTATAAGGATTTTGAATCAATTTTTAAATGCAAAAAATGCCATCTCAACCGTAACTCTAAGACTCTAGTCTTTCAGATTGAACAATCTCTTGATTATAAGGCGGCACTTGGGCGACAATGGCTAGCTGTTGCGCACGTGCTCGTGCGCTTTTCACACTGTCAGCAGACTGTAACAGCCCCAGATTAGTACCCTAAAATATGGGCCAAATTTTTCACTTTTGCTTTGCATTGCATCATGGCATAATTATTTAAAATTTGCGAATCTAAATAAAGCAACACTTGGAAATTAAAAACTAGGGAAGCAAAACCCTTCCTAAATTTTCCAAACCAAATACAATACTCAATTTGGTAAAACCAATTGTTCTTGAGCCTCCAAATTGTTCAGGAAACTCAAGGATATATTTTGTAAATAATTGCCAAAGGCTAAGTCCTTAAAAATCAATTAAATAAATTTGGGAATTCAATTTGGTTCAATTCAAAGTATATTTTTGGAACCAAGTTAAACCTCCCTAAAATTCAAAATAAAAATATGGGGTGCTTCATTATTATAATATGAGCTTCCATAAATATTTTCATAATTTATTGAAATGCTTAGATGCTCCAAATAAATCTATTTTGGAAATTATCAAAAGTGCCCTATTTAAACTCCAAGACAAAATGTTGCTCAAAACATTTTTGTTTGCCACCCCAAATTTTCTGGAGCTTCTAAAGGTCAAGGGGGAGACTCTGTGAATTTTTACAGTTTTTATAAAAATACTTTAGGGCCTCTTTTTTATTCACTGAAGTTGCTGAACTTAAAAGGAAAAACAGAAATTTGGAAATGTTTAAAAATCTGACGAGTGGGGCCCTCTGTCAGTCTCTCCTTCTCCCTCCTCTCTCCTCACACAGTGGCGCCATGCCGCGCAAGCGGCCGTCGCTCCCCTCGCTCCCCTGGAGGTCAAGTGGACCTCACTGACGCCCACCTGCCCCCTCTCTCTCTTCCCATCCCCAGCTCCCCGTTTTCCGGATCGAGACCGACCCGTAGCGAGCTCCCGAGACCGACGCCGTTCCGCCGCCGTGTGCCGCACCTCGCCGTCGACTCCAGCCACCCCGGAACAAACCGACGGCGTCATCAGCTTCACCACGTTCTCCTCTCTATTCCCACCAAAGGAATCGAGCCGGGAAGCCCCGGAGCCGACGAATTCTTCCTCGACCGCCTCGGCCTCGACCGACACCGCCGAGCTTGATTCGGCCGCCTCCGGCCACTCCCGCCGTCGCCGAGGACCCCCACGAAACCGGGGTGAGTTCCTCGTCCGTTTGGACACCTTCCCGCTCTCCCTCTCCCTCTCCCGCGTGCTCGCCGTCGCCGTTTCTGCGTGCCGGCCTGGCACTGGACCGGAGATTTGCAACCACCGGAATATCCGGTCCGTGGCAAAAACGGTACTGGCAACCCCCGGATTTTTTATACCGGATATTTTCCAGGACCCGGAATATCCGGTCGAAGACAAATTTTCGGCTAAGGACTAGAATTTTGTGGTACTGGAGGTCACCGGATATTTGGTACCGGATATTTCAACAGGGCACCGGAATATCCGGTTTACTAAGTTTTTGAAGGTTTAAATTTAAATAATTGATATCTTTTTAAATAATGATCCAAATCTGACAAATCAAGTATCAATGTGATCCATACTTCAAATGCAATCAAACCATGCTAATATTACATCATGATCACAAATTCTTATTTGATGTTATTCATAATTTGTTTAAATTAATTAAATTCAATTATTTAATTAATTTGCTATTTATTCATCCGTACTCCGAAAATTACAAATAAAGTACCAAATTGATCGCAATGACAAACCCTCTCCAATCATGTCATGTTCATGCATTTTTAGCCACTTCTCTAAGAACTTAATAATTTATAAAAAATTGTGGTCACTAAGATAAATATGGGGTTGTTCCCAAATAATTGCACTAATTATTTGGCTCCCCATTTAATTTTGCTTTTGATTTATATGATGCTATCTTTGCATCAATTGGACATGTCATCATGTGATCGAGCATTGCATCTTGTGTTCGTGTGATTTATTTGTGCTTTTGTATTATCTTTGGGTATCGATAGATTCCGGAGTCGAGGGTTCCCTCTCCTACCCCGACGAGCAGTACTACACGCCCGGGCAGCAAGGCAAGAGATAACCTAACCTTCTTGGCATACTAGCATCCTATGTTTTTATCAACTTATTTTATCCACCATAATATTGCATGCGATTCAAATGTCGTTTTTGTTCGAGACATAGAGTATCCTATGAATGCATGTTATTCCCCGAGCCAATCACATGTACCCCTATCTATGAACCCTAGTGTTGATGTGTTGGCCGGATACAAATATAATTGTTGGTTATATGCTTAGCCATGCTTAGAAATGCTTCGTTGAAATACTAGTTATGTCCGTTATTGAATTCCATAATTATTGATGTTGATGGAATGATTCGGGCATGGTGGATATTTGTGATGCTTAATTAAAATGCTAAGACGGCTTGGGTGAGTTGCCATCGGGGATGGTGTTTTGCCTCACTCTAGCCCCTAGGTGCGAGTTCTTTACCTCTTGAACCAAGACGAGCATGCTGCCATTGGTGGGTGTATGGGCGCCTTACTGACCAAATAATTTGTGAGGGGCTTGTCAAGGGTCCTCTAGTTCGAGTTTCCATTTGCCGTGTGTGTGAGCGGAAAAAGAATTGATGAGGATGGTGGTGTTTAGGATGTGACGGTGGGGCAGGGCGCTGGGAGCGCTGAACCTGTCCTTCCGCCACTGATGGTCCTTGAGTAAGCCTCATGCATTGTAAAGGTCTAACCGCGCCCGCTCGCCGGCCTTCCCCGGAAGAGGGCCACTCAGGTGAGCCGGACGGTACCAATGGGTAAATTAGTACACCCCTGCAGGGTTTAATCTTTTCGAAAAGCCGTGTCCACGGTTATGGACAACTTGGGAATAGACGATAAGATCATAGAGAATATTAACCTAATTGATATGGCAGCTAAAGGTTGCATAATCAACGTGTGACAAAGGTTCACTTCCTCGAGGGTGATTCGAGGGGGGTGCCTTGGTGGAGATGAGTGTGGTTGATGACAAAAAGGGTTCGATGAGAACCATTGATGACAAAGTTACTCTCTTATCCCCTTTATGAAAAGTATTCTGAGTAGACGACGCCTCGTGTCATTTATGTCTTTTATTTGAAAATTGGCTTTATGCAAAACAAGTACACAAATAGCTTTAGAGACTCCATCAGTCATTGGGCCTATATCGCCCTACTAAACTTGCGAGTACATCGTACTCAGTCTCTCTTTGCTGCCTCTATATTTGTATTTTCAGAGGAGGACGACACCGAGCAGCTAGGTGGGTTCTTCGTTGACGTCGACTACTAGTCTGGGGTTCCTAGGTGGCAGCTTGGGACCGTGGAACAAGCTGGCTTGGGTGATGTTTATTGTAGGCCTCTTAGGCCATATACTTGCTTCTTGTTGTTAGACAACACTACCCGCTTCCGCTTGATAAATTGATGGTCTGTGACCTTTTGATGTGTAATATTTGTATTCTTCTCATTATATGAGTTGCTATATGTTTTGTGTCGTAGAGTCATGCAATGTGCCAGATTTGTTCCACAAGTCTTGATCTCTCTACTATACAGGGTAGCGATGTCTGTTGTGCAAAGCTCCTCTATATAGTTTTGGGGTCGGGGCGTTACAAGTTGGTATCAGAGCAGGACTGCCTGTAGGAAACCCTTTCTATTGGTCGATGTCGAGTCTAGTTCGTGAAAATTATTTTTAACCTAAAAATGAGTTGTGAAAACCTTCCTAGGATTCTTTTTACTCCTTATCCAATTCACTCTGATCTCGGTGTCCTCTTACCTCTATTTGTTTTTAACGGTTCTTCTGATCGGCGGCAAATTCTAAATCTTTAGGATCACGGGGTTGGGTTCTATCTTTAGTTAGTGGTTAACTTGGCTTGTCTGCAAATTCTAAATTCCGAAGAGAAGAAGTATTGCGGATCTTCAAGAAATTCCTTTGCTTTAGCCCAAGATCTTGAACCGAAGGTCCCGGATTGTGCTAGGGCTCAGGTGTAATGATTCATGGGGGTTGTCACCCCTGTGAGCCTTATGCTATTGTGGGTCCCAGTGCATGAAGCTGATCTTTAACCCAAGATCTTTTCCGTTGAACCCTGGTGCTAATGGTTAAACCCTACATCAGGTGGGCAGAAATTGAAGTTAGTCTTCAAGCTCGAGGTTGCAGCCGTAATTGTTTTCCTCGACAGTGCTCTTCCTCTTCACTAGCTTTAGCTAGGCTCTCTGTCATGGAATCATCTGAATCACGAAGGGATTGATCTTAGCGAGTTTTTCTATCAATAATTGTGATTCCTCCAGTAGCGACCGGTTCTGAAACCCTTCCGGCACTAGTTGTCTGAAGAGTGCTAACACGGGCTTCTGCAATATCCTAAATTGTTGTTAGCCCGTTCCTTAATCTAAATCTGTGATCAGTCCTCTATCTGCCTACGGACAGTCAAGTGTATCGTGCATTAGGGTGTTCTGATGCATGTTATTCTTTTGGTTTGTCAAGGCATTCCACCTCGGGATGTCAGGAGAAACAAACTCCGGTACCTAGTCCATTTCTAGGTCAGGTCAAATCTTTGTAAATCGCGGAATAGTAGCTTGTCTAGCTTTTGTTCCGTTCCACCTTGGGGTGTCACACTCTTTTAGATCAAGAGGTCGTGCTTAGTCTCATGACGTACTGGATGAAGTGATGCTCCTACCCTTCCCTATCCATCTACCTCCGAGCTTTTCGGGCTCGAGAGTATTGAGGATGAATATCGTTGTGGTAATCGGAAATTCTTAGCAAATCCTATTGCTTTGAAATCCAAAGACCTTGGTGGCACTCTTAGCATGACTTGTAATTATATCATCGAGCTGAGTTGTCGGAGCTGCCAAGTCCATTCGTCTAGGTGCACCTTTGGTCAACGAGTAAGATTCGTGTCGAAGCTCCAAAGACCACATCTTTTCCGTGAAATGCAAGTTTTCTCTCGCAACCAGCGACTTTCGTCGCTATGAATTCGAGTGAAGTTTGCTTTGTCTCCTCGGGTTAAATCACAAGTTGGTTATGCATATGTGCATTATTGAGCTGGTAGGTTGTTACCTCCCGTTCGCTGATTAAGCCATGTGTGCACACCAAGCCCTAACCGAGTCGTTCCTAAATAAGAAGAATTTGGCAAAACCTCATCCTCTTACCAGGTGCTTCCCAATCATGAATCAGTTGGGCTCCTTGTTTGGAGTTCATGCTGGATCAATTTCCTCTTCGTGATCGTGACCCAATGGAACTCCCCATCTACCTCGTGTTCTGGAGCTTGGCCATGTAGCCGCTGTCTTGGGAATCTAGTTATCCTATCTATCGGCTAACTTTCGCAAACCTTTCCTCGGACTGGTCAAGTCTGAATTACCCACATGCCTAACCAACTCGGAACCTCCAGCAGAAATAATGCTGGGTGGTTTAGTTAGAGCCTGACCTAAGCTTACCAGCAACCCCGACAAGTCCGATGTTGTCGCTCATTCACCTCACCGGAAGGCCTATTGACGAGATATCTCAAATCTTTAACCTCAACCACTATCCTTGAGGGTAATGTGTAATTTACCCTGGTAGTTTTCCCGTATGCTCTTATCTCTATCTCAAGTACGACTTTCGCTTGAGTATTGAATGAAGGCTATTTCCGAAGCCAGAGTGCGATATCTAGAATCTCAAAGAGAACCTCACTACGGAGTTGCTAAACATCTACCGGTCGATCCTCCTGCCCCCATCTATCTCGTGGCAATAGCTCGTTTACCAGGTTTTTGCCCAATCCCACGGACGTTGGGTATTTTCATCATTTCCGTTAGGACCGAGATTCCAACCTTATGGAAACATTTTGGTATGTCAACAACGTGTAGTCCAAAAGGTGTCTTTTCTCCTCATGGTGCTTAAAATCTCTACGGTCTACGCCTCGGAGTGGTTGAAGTATTGTCGTGGCCTTGAACAAAGTGATCGGTTGTCCTATCCTCGGCTCGACCTTTGTTTGGTCTAGTCGTTCCTTCTTCTCGCAATAACCTATGGGTTTGGGCAAGAGTCATTTTGTCTACCACCTTAAGTTATCTCCTGTTCTTTCCGCCTTTTGGCATGTCATGTTAGTTAGCCAAATCTCTGCAACGAGGACGGTGTGTGTTGTCATGTTCCCCTCATCCCTACTTCTACTCTAGAATCTCGGGACGAGATTCCTGTAAGGGGGGTAGAATTGTAACAGCCCCAGATTAGTACCCTAAAATATGGGCCAAAATTTTCACTTTTGCTTTGCATTGCATCATGGCATAATTATTTAAAATTTGCGAATCTAAATAAAGCAACACTTGGAAATTAAAAACTAGGGAAGCAAAACCCTTCCTAAATTTTCCAAACCAAATACAATACTCAATTTGGTAAAACCAATTGTTCTTGAGCCTCCAAATTTTTCAGGAAACTCAAGGATATATTTTGTAAATAATTGCCAAAGGCTAAGTCCTTAAAAATCAATTAAATAAATTTGGGAATTCAATTTGGTTCAATTCAAAGTATATTTTTGGAACCAATTTAAACCTCCCTAAAATTCAAAATAAAAATATGGGGTGCTTCATTATTATAATATGAGCTTCCATAAATATTTTCATAATTTATTGAAATGCTTAGATTCTCCAAATAAATCTATTTTGGAAATTATCAAAAGTGCCCTATTTAAACTCCAAGACAAAATGTTGCTCAAAACATTTTTGTTTGCCACCCCAAATTTTGTGGAGCTTCTAAAGGTCAAGGGGGAGACTCTGTGAATTTTTACAGTTTTTATAAAAATACTTTAGGGCCTCTTTTTTTATTCACTGAAGTTGCTGAACTTAAAAGGAAAAACAGAAATTTGGAAATGTTTAAAAATCTGACGAGTGGGGCCCTCTGTCAGTCTCTCCTTCTCCCTCCTCTCTCCTCACACAGTGGCGCCATGGCACTGGCGCCATGCCGCGCAAGCGGCCGTCGCTCCCCTCGCTCCCCTGGAGGTCAAGTGGACCTCACCGACGCCCACCTGCCCCCTCTCTCTCTTCCCATCCCCAGCTCCCCGTTTTCCGGATCGAGACCGACCCGTAGCGAGCTCCCGAGACCGACGCCGTTCCGCCGCCGTGTGCCGCACCTCGCCGTCGACTCCGGCCACCCCGGGACAAACCGACGGCGCCATCAGCTTCACCGCGTTCTCCTCTCTCTTCCCACCAAAGGAATCGAGCCGGGAAGCCCCGGAGCCGACGAATTCTTCCTCGACCACCTCGACCTCGACCGACGCCGCCGGGCTTGATTCGACTGCCTCCGGCCACTCCCGCCGTCGCCGAGGACCCCCAGGAAACCGGGGTGAGTTCCTCGTCCGTTTGGACACCTTCCCGCTCTCCCTCTCCCTCTCCCGCGTGCTCGCCGTCGCTGTTTCCGCGTGCCGGCCTGGCACTAGACCGGAGATTTGTAACTACCGGAATATCCGGTCGGTGGCAAAAACGGTACTGGCAACCCCCGGATTTTTTATACCGGATATTTTCCAGGACCCGGAATATCCGGTCGAAGACAAATTTTCGGCTAAGGACTAGAATTTTGTGGTACTGGAGGTCACAGGATATTTGGTACCGGATATTTCAACAGGGCACGGGAATATCCGGTTTACTAAGTTTTTAAAGGTTTAAATTTAAATAATTGATATCTTTTTAAATAATGATCCAAATCTGACAAATCAAGTATCAATGTGATCCATACTTCAAATGCAATCAAACCATGCTAATATTACATCATGATCACAAATTCTTATTTGATGTTGTTCTTAATTTGTTTAAATTAATTAAATTCAATTATTTAATTAATTTGCTATTTATTCATCCGTACTCCGAAAATTATAAATAAAGTACCAAATTGATCGCAATGACAAACCCTATCCAATCATGTCATGTTCATGCATTTTTAGCCACTTCTCTAAGAACTTAATAATTTATAAAAAATTGTGGTCACTAAGATAAATATGGGGTTGTTCCCAAATAATTGCACTAATTATTTGGCTCCCCATTTAATTTTGCTTTTGATTTATGTGATGGTATCTTTGCATCAATTGGACATGTCATCATGTGATTGAGCATTGCATCTTGTGTTCGTGCGATTTATTTGTGCTTTTGTATTATCTTTGGGTATCGATAGATTCTGGAGTCGAGGGTTCCCTCTCCTACCCCGACGAACAGTACTACACGCCCGGGCAGCAAGGCAAGAGATAACCTAAACTTCTTGGCATACTAGCATCCTATGTTTTTATCAACTTATTTTATCCACCATAATATTGCATGCGATTGAAATGTCGTTTTTGTTCGAGACATAGAGTATCCTATGAATGCATGTTATTCCCCGAGCCAATCACATGTACCCCTACCTATGAACCCTAGTGTTGATGTGTTGGCCGGATACAAATATAATTGTTGGTTATATGCTTAGCCATGCTTAGAAATGCTTCGTTGAAATACTAGTTATGTCCGTTATTGAATTCCATAATTATTGATGTTGATGGAATGATTCGGGCATGGTGGATATTTGTGACGCTTTATTAAAATGCTAAGACGGCTTGGGTGAGTTGCCATCGGGGATGGTGTTTTGCCTCACTCTAGCCCCTAGGTGCGAGTTCTTTACCTCTTGAACCAAGACGAGCATGCTGCCATTGGTGGGTGTATGGGCGCCTTACTGACCAAATAATTTGTGAGGGGCTTGTCAAGGGTCCTCTAGTTCGAGTTTCCATTTGCCGTGTGTGTGAGCGGAAAAAGAATTGATGAGGATGGTGGTGTTTAGGATGTGACGGTGGGGCAGGGCACTGGGAGCGCTGAACCTGTCCTTCCGCCACTGATGGTCCTTGAGTAAGCCTCATGCATTGTAAAGGTCTAACCGCACCCGCTCGCCGGCCTTCCCCGGAAGAGGGCCACTCAGGTGAGCCGGACGGTACCAATGGGTAAATTAGTACACCCCTGCAGGGTTTAATCTTTTCGAAAAGCCGTGTCCACGGTTATGGACAACTTGGGAATAGACGATAAGATCATAGAGAATATTAACCTAATTGATATGGCAGCTAAAGGTTGCATAATCAACGTGTGACAAAGGTTCACTTCCTTGAGGGTGATTCGAGGGGGGTGCCTTGGTGGAGATGAGTGTGGTTGATGACAAAAAGGGTTCGATGAGAACCATTGATGACAAAGTTACTCTCTTATCCCCTTTATGAAAAGTATTCTGAGTAGACGACGCCTCGTGTCATTTATGTCTTTTATTTGAAAATTGGCTTTATGCAAAACAAGTACACAAATAGCTTTAGAGCCTCCGTCAGTCATTGGGCCTATATCGCCCTACTAAACTTGCGAGTACATCGTACTCAGTCTCTCTTTGCTGCCTCTATATTTGTATTTTCAGAGGAGGACGACACCGAGCAGCTAGGTGGGTTCTTCGTTGACGTCGACTACTAGTCTGGGGTTCCTAGGTGGCAGCTTGGGACCGTGGAACAAGCTGGCTTGGGTGATGTTTATTGTAGGCCTCTTAGGCCATATACTTGCTTCTTGTTGTTAGACAACACTACCCGCTTCCGCTTGATAAATTGATGGTCTGTGACCTTTTGATGTGTAATATTTGTATTCTTCTCATTATATGAGTTGCTATATGTTTTGTGTCGTAGAGTCATGCAATGTGCCAGATTTGTTCCACAAGTCTTGATCTCTCTACTATACAGGGTAGCGATGTCTGTTGTGCAAAGCTCCTCTGTACAGTTTTGGGGTCGGGGCGTTACACAGACTACGTACGTCAGGCGTGTCGGCATGCGAGAGAGGTGGAGGTTGCGACGTGCCAGACGTGCTCGTCTCGTTGTTGTTCCTCCTGTGCGTTGACCAAGGCACACATCTGCGACGGTTATACGACATGGCGGTGGTAGAGGAGAGGGTTGGTAACGAAATGTGGAAGAGGAGATGGCCGATGGGGAAGTGTGGGGAAGATGGTGCCGCATAGAAGCTGACAAGGGGTGGTTGGTGGGCATGAATTCACGTCGGCAACGCATCGGGGCGAAGTTAAGTCGACGATGGTCATCTACCCCTCTTTAAATTTCTTTGACCGGGCTATGTGTCGCTGTAAGGGCCGACGGGCCTATCGTATCCTACGTGGCGTCGTTTGCTAGCAATACCTGGCATTGTCACGTTGTTCCCTATGGATTGGTTCCACGTGGGAGTGCCGGACAATTTATTGGGCCGGTCAGACTACTTTGTTGCTATTGGGGCCACATCTAGGAGGGTTTTATATGTCCGGCGCTCCAATAACTCTATTGGGAGGGCTCACGGTAGGTAATTACGGATAACACGACTTGTTGGGAGCACTTTTGTGCAGAACCACAACTACAATTATTTTTCTCTCGCAAAATACCATTTTTGCCGTAATGAGTTGTATAGAACCCAAATCCCTTCATCGGTTTTGACGTCAAATTAGGCTAGTTGGGCCCATAGGCAGGACACACTTGACATATGCCAAATTAACGGGGATCAGTCAGATGCGTATCTACATGGATGTCTCTTGTCTTCTTCGAAATAGGCTTTCGCCCCCATTTATAAATAAAGCCACACACGGCCGAACGATACAAGGTAGTGAGGAAGCCCTCTTACAAAGAAGATCCCTAGATAACCTGACAACATAAGTCACACCAAGAAAATGCCAAGAGGCAATAAAACAACACAACTATGAAGCGAAATATGCACTCCGGAATAACTGAGCACGCCACGCCATACATGTCCTTGGGCACCTAAGCCCCACGGTGGCGCCCCCACGAGGGTAACGGTGCAAAGCATCGCCGCCCCCATGAGGGTAACGGTGCAAAGCGTCGCCGCCGCCGAGTTCAACTGGACTTATGTTTTCACCCGAAACTCTGACACGAGGAGCCCCCCAATGACGTCCTCAAGAGGAAAAGCGGTACCCGCATGCGTCGCTGCCGCCGTTGCCGAAGGACGGAGCTTTCGCCTGGTAACTCCCCTCTGCCACGAAGAGGGCCCTCAGACACGCGCGTGACACGAACAATCTGTTGTTGCCACAGGCCTATCTCTCTCAGCTCTCTCGCTCACGGACGGAGGTAGAAGAAAGAGTGGAGATTAAATTTTTGGCGACAAACGCCTCGGCCGCACATACGGCCTCTTTTCTATATTGCTGGACATACCAGTTCGTAACAAACTGATTACGTGCCGGCTATATAGCCCTGGGCGATCGCAGCACCCACGCACGCGCTCACTACGCACACATCTTGGAGCCGCCGCGCTCACCATGCGCATGCCCTAACGACCCGGTCTCCCTCGAACGTGAACCGCTGCTCATCCACGAGACCTGGACCCGACCTAGACCTAGACCTAGACACACACATGCTGGTCGCCACGGGGATGACGTGGTTTATTTCTAACAATCTCTCCCTAAACCACGACCTACTGACACGACCGGAGCGCACACACACGCCGGTCGCCACCGTGTCGGGATGGACTGGGCGCGCTCACGCCGTTCATCATCTTGCCAGACTCGACCTGGCACGCTCATGCCGGTCGTCACCATGTCGGACTCGACCTGGTGCGCTCACGCCGGTCGTCACCGTGCCGGACTCAACCTGACGCACTCACGCCGGTCGCCGCCGTGCCGCCACTTCCAGGGCGTCGCACCGCGTCACTGCGACCTCCGCGGCCGCGCAGCACCTCCATACTGCCGAGCCGTGCCGCACCTTCGCGGACTCTGCGCCACTACAGAGGTCCACCGCGGCCTCCGCGCTCGCCGCACGCACGGCGTCACATTGCGCCACGGCTCCGCACGCCCCAGCTCCCACCCACGACGCGCGCAGACACGATCAACACGGCCAGGCGAGGCCTGCCGTGCCTCGTCGTGGTCACCTCCCTACCTCGCTCTGATACCACTTGTTGTTGCCACAAGCCTAGCTCTCTCAGCTCTCTCGCTCATGGACGGAGGTAGAAGAAAGAGTGGAGACTAAATTTCTGGCGATGAATGCCTCGACCGCACATACGGCCTCTTTTCTGTATTGCTGGACATACCAGTTCGTAACAAACTGATTACAAGCCGGGTATATAGCCCTGGGCGATCGCAGCACCCACGCACCCACGCATGCGCTCACTACACACACGTCCTGGCGCACGCCACGCTCACCATGCGCATGCCCTGACGACCCGGTCTCCCTCGAACGTGAGATGAGACGCTGCACATCCACGAGAACTGGACCCTGACCTAGACCTACACCTAGACACACACACACATGCTGGTCACCACGGGGATGACGTGGTTTTTTTGTAACACAATCATCCATATCCAAATCTGGGCACGCCGCCGGATGCCCGAGCCACCCACCGCTGCAATCATTGTCGCCCACACGACCAAAGGCAGTCACCACCGTCGTCATGGTACTCACCGGAGAGATACCCATGCGACTTGCCTCACGAAGCCGCCACCCCGGCGTCCATGCTGCTGACTGATGTAGCCCCACATGTGGACAACATCATGGCCGACACGCCTATGGGCCCTATGACAATAGAGCCAAGGCTATGCAAGATAAGGTGAACTCGCTCCTATCCCT
This sequence comes from Puccinellia tenuiflora, assembly GCA_012064385.1. Lineage (NCBI taxonomy): Eukaryota > Viridiplantae > Streptophyta > Magnoliopsida > Poales > Poaceae > Puccinellia > Puccinellia tenuiflora. The sequence goes on from QRDG01002127.1 coordinate 168,022, forward strand.
TCGCCAATTCGATCTCTCCATGGATGGTTTGCTGCCTAAAGCGGATGTGTTATGTGTTCTTAGGTACGAGCCTGACGTCGACCTCTCCACGGGCCAGGGAGTCAAGGTGGGAGAGGGACCTGAAGACGGTGATCGAGAAGATGATGAACAAGTCGCAACCGGAGAATTCCCAGGAAAATCCGGTACTACCGGCCGCGATGCGGTACTACCGTCCAGCGGTACTACCGGCTAACTACCGGCCAACTGCCAGAATTCGCCTCTGTTAGAGGTCCGGCAGTGACCCAGAAGTGAGACGGTACTACCGGCCACCCGGTACTACCGGCCTGGGGACGGTACTACCGGCCGACGCGAGTTGAGCCAGACCGGCCTCGTGCCTTATCCACTTACTCCCCACCTACCCCCTCATGGATGGACTATAAATAGCTCCCTTTTTCTCAGATCTAGGGTCAGACTTGATTTTAGACTTGTTGAGCGTGGCTCCTCCACCTCTCCTCTTGTGGAGATGAATCCATCCCTCTTATTATAGCTACTCTTTCACTTGGTGATTCTAGTAGAACAAGCCAATCTTCCCTCTGCGGGTTCTATTGGATCGGTGGACCGGCTGGTAAGAGAAACGGTTTCATTAAGCGTGTTGTTGACTGGGAATTTGGGATCCGAAGGCTTCTCCATTGGGGGTTTGTTGCCGGGTTATTCTTCCTTGTAGGCTTCGCGAGTTATCCCTTCGTGTGTTCGTTCTTCATGTTCTTCGTTCTTCCCCTCGTTACCTCATGTCAATCCGTGAAGATCGGGCCACGGCCACATGATATGGTATCAGAGCAAGGGTTGCCACGGATTTGACCTTGTTTCCACCTCCCATTCCCCAAAAAAAATTCTTTTATTTTGCCAACTTTTGAAAAATTTCCACCAAAATAGCCCAAATTTCCTTTTGGATCAATCTGAGAATTTAGTGCGTTTGGGCAAGTTGATCCATATATCCGTTGCTAGACTTGTTGATCTATCTTCCTTTGCATTCCCATGGCCAAATTACATCGATTTCCCCTCCGATTTGGTGCTTGAAGTTGCGTTTTTCCGCCCAAAATCACGTGCAAAGTTCGTCCCAGTTTTAGATCTGAAAATCCCGAGATTTCCGGTACTACCGGGCTACTTCCGGGCTACTACCGGAATTCGCCTCTGTTAGAGGTCCGGTACTACCGGGTCTGGAGCGGCACTACCGGACTTCCGGTACTACCGGGTCTGGGGCGGTACTACCGCGTTCCTTTCCGAGCAGAAAAACTGCTCCATGTTTTTCGCCATAACTTTCACTTCCGGACTCCGTTTTTGGTGTTCTTTGGCTCGTTTCGAAGCTACGGACAAGCTCCATATCACCACAGCGGTTGCTCCACTTTCTATTGCCACTAAATTTCATGAGAAAGGAAGGGAATTTCGTCTACAAGAGTGAAGACCGTCGTCGGAAGGCATAAACTACCCGCCCACCTTGCATCACTTGTTTAGCCAAGCCTTTTGCGCCTATCTATCCTATTGAAACTTGCTCATCTATGATTGCTTGGGCTTTGCACACTTGATACCTCGTAGTGTTCCGAGCAAACATTGTATGTGCTAGTAGCTATAATTCTTGTTGGCAAGCAAAGTGAGAGGCAAAAGAGAATCAATTGAAAAGAGAATAAAGGAAGCAAAGAAAGAGTCTCAATGCCATATCTCTTGTAGGTCATGCAAGCTCGATGAAAAAATTCATAGGTGTGGTATCTTTGTGCAAATCTTGTAGCCCACCAATAATTTGCAATCGAGTTGGTTTCTCTTGCACTTGTGCGACTTGAGCTATAGTCTTCGCTAGGTCCATCAATAGCTCCTTTTGGGTTGTGCAAGTCCTACCTTTTATAGCGTGTGTTTGAATGATTTTTCCTCATATCCTTTGAGATCTACTTGTTTTGCTTTGTGATCATCGTGGTTCTCTACTTGCCTTAACAATATCTTGGTTTCCGGTTGTTCTTTTGGCTTTCCACAATCCATACCTATCCACCCATAGGCCGTGTGTGTTTTGGAGTTGCTTTTGGATCCTTGAAACCAAGTCACCGTATTCTTGTGTGTCGGTTCATCTTGGCAAGCCCACTTATTCCAATACTATCCAAAGAAGGTAAGAGAGGTTTTAGCCACCACATATTCCACATATCACTTGTGTCTTCTTATCATGGCTAGGAAGGAAAACGAGACCGGCATGAGCAAGCAAGAGGAGGCTCTCAAGAGGTACATCGATGACAACTTACACCGCTATGAGGAGCACCATCATGCCGCGCAATGTGAAAACAATGAGCGTTTCGCTCAAATCCAAGATTCCATGAGCAAGCTTCTCGAACGAGATCATAGTCGCTCTTCAAGGTCAAGCTCGCGAAGCTCTCACCGCTCCTCCGCAAGAAGCCACACACTAAGTGAGAATGATCAAGGACATCGCCATCGCCAAGAGCGCCATCGCCAAGAGATGCCTCATCAACAAGCGAACTTGGATCCTCAACAACACCAAGAGCAACATCGCCAAGAAGCGCCTCACCCACAAGCGAACTTAGACCCTCAACAACATCAAGAGCGCCATCGTCAAGAGATACCAATTCCAAATGCTAACTTGGACCCTCCGCACCGCCATGAGGATCATCGACATCATCGTCATCACCTACCTCCACATCGAGCCCGCCGAGTGCCATTGTCCAACAATCGTGTTGATCTTGAAGACGATGAGAATTATGTTCCACGCCACCAATAAAGGCATCGTCACCAAGACCGCCATCGCCACCGTGATGATGACGATGAGGAGCGCAAACCACGTTTCAATCCTCCCAAGTTTTTCATTCCCAAGTTTCACGGCACCAACGACCCGGATGACTACATCGCATGGGAATCCAAGGTATCCAAACTATTCCGTGTGTACAAGGTGCCAAGTGATAAGAGAGTCGACCTTGCTTCCTTGGATCTAGAAGTCTATGCACAACTTTGGTGGGAACAACTTCAAGCCTCCTTAGAAGTTCCTATTGAATCATGGAGTGACATGAAGTCGGAAATGCACACGCGCTTTGTACCACACCACTATGCTCGCGACTTGTACAAGAAGTTACAAGAGCTCAAACAAGGCCTCAAGACGGTTGACGAGTACTACAAGGAGATGGAGTCAACTCTCTCTCGCGCACACATTGTCGAGTCCGAGGAACAATCAATGGCACGCTTCTTGAATGGCCTTACGTACCCCATAAAGAAGATAGTGGAATTCCAACCTTATGAGAACCTTGTCGAGCTAGTGCATCAAGCCATGAAGGCCGAGCGCCAAGTCGCGGAAGAGCTCAAGTACGTCAAGGCCAAGTCCTTCTTTGCCAACAAAGCATCATCATCAACACAACCCATGGCTCAAGTCCACGCTCAAGGCAATGTCAAAGGTGCTACAACTCAACCTCCAACTACCTTCAAAAAGACGGCGCCTTCACCCCAAGCCGCCAAGTCATATATCACTTGCTACAAGTGTGGAGGTCAAGGGCACAAGTCATTTGAGTGCACCAACAAGAAGGTGATGATCGTCAATGACAATGGAGACTATGAGTCCATGAGCAAAGATGAGTACCAAGCATTGAACAAGGTGGCCACGATGCAAAGCATGGATGAACACGAGGCATACATCTATTGTGATGGTGATCCCAACCCTACGCTAGTTGTTACTCGAGTCTTGACTACAAACACCCAAGGTGATGACGCCCAACGTTGCAACTTGTTTCAAACCAAAGCCGGCATCAATGGCAAATCAATCAAAGTGATCATAGATGGTGGAAGTTGCCACAACTTGGCAAGCAAGGAGCTATGCGATAAACTCAACTTGAAGTACATCAAGCACCCTCACCCATACCACGTCCAATGGCTTAGTGACTCCGGCACCGTGAAGATTCAACACAAGGTTCAAGTGTCCTTCAAGATTGGCTCCTATGAGGACACGGTGGAGTGCGATGTGGCACCAATGTCGTTTTGCCACTTAATTCTTGGTCATCCTTGGCAATTCGATAAGGGTGATATACATGATGGGCGCACAAATTACGTTACTTTCAAGTGGAACAACAAGACCCTTGTGCTTTGCCCCATGACTCCTAGCCAAATAATTGCCGACAATGCCAAGACACTCGTGCGAGCACAACAAGAGCAACAATTGAGTGAGTTGAGTGGTGAGAGAGTGACCCACCATCACGAGAGTGAGAGCCACAAGCCAAATATGAGTGAGAAAGGGAATAGAGTGAGCCATGGTGTAGTCTTGTTAGCCACCAAAAGTGAGATGAGGGAAGTGCGAGCAAACCCATCCACACTCCACTTTGTGCTTTTGTGAAAGGGAGATGGCAAGGACACTAATGACTTAACCCAAGTTCCTCCATCTATGTTGTCTCTTTTGCAGGAATTCAATGACATCTTTCCGGATGAACTACCTCCTGAACTTCCTCCTCTACGTGGAATCGAGCATCGCATTGACCTCATCCCCGGTGCCCCTCTACCCAATAGAGCGCCATACCGCACCAACCCCGAGGAGACAAAGGAGATTGAGCACCAAATTCAAGAACTCCTCGCCAAGGGACATGTTCGTGAAAGCTTGAGTCCGTGCACCATTCCGGTCATCCTCGTCCCCAAGCAAGACGACACATTGCGCATGTGCATGGATTGCCGTACCATCAACAATATCACAGTGAGGTATCGACATCCCATTCCCCGCCTTGATGACATGTTAGATGAGCTTAGTGGTGCCATTATTTTCTTCAAGATCGATTTAAAAAGTGGCTACCACCAAATTCGTATGCACGAAGGAGACGAATGGAAAACGGCTTTCAAAACCAAACTTGGTCTTTATGAGTGGCTTGGCATGCCCTTTGGTCTTTCCAATGCTCCTTCAACTTTTATGCATCTTATGAATCACGTCTTGCGCACTTTCATTGGCAAGTTCGTGGTTGTTTACTTTGATGACATCCTTGTTTATAGCAAATCCTTGCATGAACATGTGTCCCACGTGAAACAAGTTTTGCTGTCCCTTCGTGATGCTTCGCTCTTTGTCAACCTCAAGAAATGCACCTTTTGCACCAACAAGCTTGTGTTTTTTAGTTATGTGGTTTCTTCCAAAGGGATTGAAGTTGACACCTCTAACATTGAGGCAATCACCAATTGGCCACCGCCAACTAATCTTGCTCAACTTCGTAGCGCCCTTGGCCTATTTGGGTTTTACCGTCGCTTCGTGAAAGATTTTAGCACAATAGCTTGCCCTCTCAATGAGCTTACCAAAAAGAATGTACCTTTCATTTGGGGCAATGCTCAAGAATCGGCTTTCAATGAACTCAAGAAGAGATTGACCGAAGCTCCTTTACTTGCTTTACCGGATTTCTCGAAAACTTTCGAACTTGAATGTGACGCTAGTGGCCTTGGCATCGGTGGCGTCCTCATGCAATGTGGCCGTCTCGTAGCCTATTATAGCGAGAAATTAGATGGTGCTCTCCTAAACTACCCAATCTACGACAAGGAATTATATGCCTTAGTCCGTGTTTTGGAAGTTTGGCAACACTACCTTTGGCCAAAAGAGTTTGTTATCCATTTCGATCACGAATCCTTGAAATATTTGAAAACCCAAGCCAATTTGAACAAAAGGCATGCGAAATGGGTGGAATTCATTAAGTCTTTTCCCTATGTCATGAAATACAAGAAAGGCAAGGACAACATAGTCGCGGATGCTCTTTCCCGCAAGATGATTTTACTTGCCAAGCTTGAAATCAATGTTTTAGGCCTTGATGAGATTAAAGATCTCTATGCCTCCGACCCTACCTTTGGTCCTATTTTTTCCAAGTGCTCATGTGACAAAGGTTTCGATGATTTCTATTTGCACAAGGGTTTCTTGTTCAAATCTAACAAACTTTGTATCCCGAGTCTTCGCTCCGCTTGTTGCTTTTAGAGGAATCACATGGAGGCGGACTCATGGGACATTTCGGACGGTAAAAGACCTATGCAATGCTCTCAACACATTATTATTGTCCACGGATGAAGCGGGACATGGAACGCCTCGTGCCTCAATGCCCAACATGTCTCAAAGCTAAGTCTACGTCCAACCCTCATGGTCTTTATATTCCACTTCCCATTCCATATGCTCCATGGACCGACATTAGCATGGACTTTGTGTTAGGGTTACCACGAACTAAAAATGTCAAAGATTCAATATTTGTTGTTGTTGATAGTTTCTCTAAAATGGCACATTTCATCCCCTGCAATAAGACAAACGATGCTTCGCATATTGCAACTTTGTTCTTTAGGGATATCGTTCGTCTACATTGAGTGCCACAGACCATTGTTTCGGACCGAGATGTCAAGTTCACAAGCTACTTTTGGAAGGCATTGATGGCCAAGCTAGGAGTCAAGCTCCTCTTCTCCACCGCTTATCACCCACAAATCGATGGCCAAACCGAGGTGTTGAATCGAAGCCTATCAACTCTCCTCCGCGCATTAATCAAGCCAAACCTCAAGGGTTGGGAGGAATGCATACCGCATGCCGAGTTCGCCTACAACCGTGCCTCGCATCGGGCAACCAAGCAAAGTCCGTTCGAGGTTGTCTATGGGTTCAACCCCAACACTGCCCTCGACATCCTCCTGCTTCCTCTCCACGAGCGCATCGACACGGACTTCGACAAGCGGGCCGACTACATAAAGACACTACATGAGTCCACTCGAGCCACTCTAGAGGAGCACACCAACCGCCATGCCGCCAAGATCAACAAGTTGAAGAAGCCCATGATATTCTAAGAAGGAGATCTTGTGTGGTTACATCTCCGCAAAGACTGTTTCCCAGATGAAAGAAAATCAAAGCTTGCTCCTCGCGGTGACGGCCCTTTCAAAGTGCTCAAGCGCATCAACGACAACGCCTACAAGCTCGACATCCCAACATCCAAGTATTTGGTGCATGACACATTCAACGTCTCCGATTTGTGTAGCGCCCCGACCCTAGAACTATACAGTGAAGCGTTGTGCAACCGGTCATGCTACACAATTGAAGGTTACTGGGTTTACCAATCCCAGGCCAAAACCTTTGGCAGGTGTGCTCGGAATGGATCATCGGCACACAACACCTCGATCATGCCATAAGCTCAGACATCGCTATCACGTATAGTTAAGAGACCGAGACTTGTGGAACAACTAGCACATTGCAGACTCTACGACACAAAAGCATATAGCAACTCATATAAGAGAAGATGCAAATATTACACCCAAAAGGGATCACAGATCCATCAGTACATCAAGCGGAAAAGGGTAGTGTTGTCTAACAACAAGATACAAATATATGGCCTAAGAGGCCTACAATAAACACATCACCCAAGCCAGCTTGTTCCACGGTCCCAAGCTGCCACGTGGGAACCCCGGACTACTAGTCGACGTCCATGAAGAACCCACCTAGCTGCTCGGTGTCGTCCTCCTCTGAAATACAAATATAAAGCCAACAAAGAGAGACTGAGTATGATGTACTCGCAAGTTTAGTAGGGTGATATAGGCCCAATGATGACGGAGGCTCTAAAGCTGTATATGTAGTTGTTTTTGCATAAAGCTGATTTTCAATAATAAACATAATTGACATATGGCATCGTCTACTCAGAATATTTTTCACAAACGGGGTAAGAGAGTAAACTTTTCATCTTGGCTCTCATCGAACCAACTTGTTGCCAGAACCACTCATCTCACACAAAGGCACTCCCTCGAATCCCCCTCGAGGAAATGAACCTTTGATCCCACGTTGTAATGCAACCTTTAGCTGCCAAATTTTAGTTAGGTTAAGATTTTCTATGGTCTCGTATATCCGTTCCCAAGTCGTCCATAACCGTGGACACGGCTTTTCGAAAAGATTAAACCCTGCAGGGGTGTACTATTTTACCCATTGGTACCGTCCGGCTCACCTAATTGGCCCTCTTCCGGGGAAGGCCGGCGAGTGGGCGCGGTTAGACCTTTACAATGCACGAGGCTTACTCAAGGACCATCAGTGTGCGGAAGGACAGGTTCAGCGCCTCCAACGCCCTTCCCCGCGGCCACATCCTAAACACCACAGTCCTCCTCGTTTTCTTTTCCACCCACACAACTCACGCGCAAATGGAAATAGCAAACTAGAGGACCCTTGACAAGCCCCTCACAAATTATTCGGTCACAGGGGATTCCATATGTCCCCACCTTTGGCAGCACGCTCAATCTTGGTTCTAGAGACAAGAACTCGCACCTAGGGGCAGGAATGAGGCAAAACACCATCCCCGATGGCAACTCATCCAAGCCTTTTTAAGCAAATTAATTAAGGAACCGCAAGTAACCACCATGTCCGACATTCCATCAACATCAACAATTATGGAATTAAATCAACGGACAATATAGCATTTAACTAAGCATGGCTAAGCATTGCTAAGCATATAAATACAACAATTATATTCTTGTCTCCGGCCAACACATCAATCCTAGGTTTCATAGGTAGGGATACATGTATTGGTTCGGGGATAACATGCATTCATAGGATCTTCTACATCTTGATCAAAAGAGACATTTGAACCGCATGCAATATTATGGTGGATAAAATAAGTTGATAAAAATCATAGGAGGCTAGATGCCAAGAAGGTTAGGTTATCTCTTGCCTTGTTGCCGGGGCGTGTAGTACGGCTCGTCGGGGTAGGTAGAGGTACCCTCGACTCCGGAATCTATCGATACCCAAAATAATACAAGAGAGCAAATAAATCACACTAAGGAGAGGTGCAATGCACAATCACATGATGACATAACAAGTTGATGCATTGATATCATCATAAGATTCATCTAACAAATTAAATGGAGCTCCAAATAATTAGTGCAATTATTTGGAAACAAACCCCATATTTATCTTAGTGGCCAAATTTATTTATAATTTATCACATTACAAAGGATGTGGCTAAAATATGCATGAACATGACATGATTAAATAGGCTTTGTTCTTCCGATCATTTTGGTACCTTATTTGTAATTTTCCGAGTTTCGATGAATAAATAGTGAATTAAATATTTAATTGAATTTAATTCTTTTAATCAAATTAGGAATAACATCAAATAAATATTTGTGATCATAATGTGATATTAGCATGGTTTGATTGCATTTGAAGTATTGATCACATTGATATTTTATTCATAATTTTTGGATAAATATTTAATAAGTTATGATTTTTCCAAATTAGCTCTTATTTAACCCATTTTAGGAATTCTTATCTAAACAACAATATTACAAATTCAAAAGATCATTACATTTGTTCTATCATGTAGAGATTATCTTTATGAACATTTTGATATTTGGTTTGCAATTTTTGAAGCATTATTCAAAAAGATATGAAATGTTTAAACTCAGTATATTTTAAAAAAGAAAACCACAGTTGCAGACGGGCCGGCCTCATGCCGGCCAGGCCGGGCTGCAGGCCGGGCACCAGTCCGAAGCCGCCGGCCTTTGGCCGGCCCAAGCTGGGCAGACGAGGCCGGGGAAGTGGCCGAAACGTCCGGCCCCGTGCCGGCCCAGGCCGGACGCTCAGACCGGGGACCAGCCCGAGGCCTCCGGCCTCAGGCCGGCCCAAGCAACGGCCAGGCCGGGCAGGCAGAGCACGGCGACGACGGCATCCGACGGGGAAAATCGGCCGGCGACGACCAAGTTTCGGCGGCGAGGGAAGAAAAGGGGGCGCGAGAGAGGGCCAAGAGGAAAAGGAGCTCACCCTGAGCTCGAGGAGTGGCTCGGCGCGGAGCGGGGTGGTCGGAATCGCCGGAATTCGATCCGGGCGGGCGGCGGCCGAGGTTGACGAAGACAAGGACGATTGCGTCGGGCTCCGGCCCTCCGGGTTCGATTCCTTGGTCGCGGAGCAAGAGGAGGCGGCGGCGGAGCTTGCGGTGATCCTCGATCCGCACGGGGCGGCGCCAGACAGCGGCGACGAGTAGAAGCGAGCGGCGGCGGAAGGGAGAGCTCGGGGAAGAGAAAAATGGTGACCTCGATTCGGAAAACAGGGGAAGGAACGGGAGGAGTGGGTGAGGGGAGCAGGTGGGCAGCGTCGGGGCCTCCTTTTCCACGCGGAAGGCACGGTCTCGAGCGGCATGGGCGTCGGCCAGCTCGGCGGCATGGCGCCACAGTGGAAGAGAAAAGAATAATTTACAGAGACCCCCCCTGGCAGATTTAAAAATATTTACAAATAGGTCCAAAGGCACCTTTCCTGATTTACAAAGGGCACTTAAACATTGTCACAAATTCTACAAAAATTCATGTGGGCTCCACTTAACCTTTAGGTGCTCCACAAAAATTGGTGAGGCAAAATAAAAATTTTTGGCCAACCTTTATTCATAGTTTTTTAAATATAGTCATTTTCGACAATTTCCAATTTGTATTTAATTGCAGTACTTAAACATTTCCAAAAATACTGAAAATATTCATGGAGGCTCTAACATTAACATTGAAGCTTCCCATGATTTTAGTTTGAATTTTTGGAAAGTTTAACTTGGCTTCAAAAATAGATTTGAATTAAACCAATTTTGGAAAGTTTAACTTGACAATATTTGGAAATTGAGAATTGGTTATAAAATGCAAAGCTGGAACTTCCTAAACAATTTGGAGGTTCATTTAGTTGGTTGCCAAGTTGGGCATTGCATTTGGGTTGGAGGTTTTGGGAAGGTTGGCTTCCCCATTTTAATTGCTTGCACATGTAGGTTTGTTAGGAAAGCAAATTCATATGGATGCCATGATGCAAACAAGAATGCAAAAAGTGGAAAAATTCTTCGTATTTTTCATTACCAAGTTGGGGATGTTACAATTTGTCTCCCTTCTATGGTTTTCCGCTTGTTCAAGATGGTGATGAGTCGAGGACGACTCTTTCCGAAGTGGGGGGGGAGATGATGTAGCCCCACATGTGGACAACATCATGGCCGACACGCCTACGGGGTCCTATGACAAGATCTAGAGCCAAGGCTATGCAATATAAGGTGAACTCGCTCCTATCCCTTCGCCAATTCAATCTCTCCATGGATGGTTTGCTACCTAAAGCGGATGTGTTATGTGTTCTTAGGTACGAGCCTGACGTCGACCTCTCCACGGGCCAGGGAGTCAAGGTGGGAGAGGGACCTGAAGACGGTGATCGAGAAGATGATGAACAAGTCGCAACCGAAGAAGTCCCAGGAAAATCCGGTACTACCGGCCGGGCGGTACTACCGGCTAACTGCCGGCCAACTGCCGGAATTCGCCTCTGTTAGAGGTCCGACAGTGACCCGGAAGTGAGCCGGTACTACCGGCCACCCGGAACTACCGGCCCGGGGGCGGTACTACCGGCCGACGCGGGTTGAGCCAGACCGGCCTCGTGCCTTATCCACTTACTCCCCACCTACCCCCTCGTGGATGGACTATAAATAGCTCTCTTTTCCTCAGATCTAGGGTTAGACTTGATTTTAGACTTGTTGAGCATGGCTCCTCCACCTCTCCTCTTGTGGACATTAATCCATCCCTCTTATTGTAGCTTTTCTTTCACTTGGTGATTCTAGTAGAACAAGCCAATCTTCCCTCCGCGGGTTCTATTGGATCGGTAGACCGGCCGGTAAGAGAAACGGTTTCATTAAGCGTGTTGTTGACTTGGAATTTGGGATCCGGAGGCTTCTCCATTGGGGGTTTGTTGCCGGGTTATTCTTCCTTGTAGGCTTCGCGAGTTATCCCTTCGTGTGTTCGTTCTTCCCCTCGTTACCTCGTGTCAATCCGTGAAGACCGGGCCACGACCACATCACTGACCAGCACCGACGGCGCCATAGCACTGACTACCCGGCATGTCCAAGATGCACCCATGAGGGCGTCGCCAGATCTGGGCCCACCTAGCCCAGATTCGGCCCGCACACCCACGGCTGCATCATCGGGCGCCGCGCCGCGGGGCCACCACCCCTACGACAGCGCCTCTAGGGATCGGCACCGGGCATGCCCGATCTATCTGTTGCTGGCCCACACTGGCCCGCTGCAGCCCAGATCTGCCCTTCCATGTGCCGCCCCGACGGAGGACTTGTGAAAAAGCATGGCTACCCCCATGTGTGGTTTTGTAATTAATGACAATCTCTATGGACTAACGTGTGCTTTGAGTTATATTCGTAGTGGTGGTCCGTAAGGAATGCTTTAACTCCATATGTTGGAGTCGACGCTAAAAGAAGAAGATTATATTGATCAAGGCTCAGTGCAAGTTGATCAACATACAAGATAAGGGCAAGTGAAGATATGCGAAAGTGTGTCTCTCCCATATTGGTGTATGGGGGAGCAATATGCGAGGCTTCACCGAGCAGAGCGTAATCAAGAAAGGTGATCCACTTGAGAGGAGATCAAGATCATCATCATCTAGCTCAAGTGGAATGCGCAAGGCAAAGGTATGATCTTGATAGGGTTTCTATTTTACCGGTCTCGCCGTGTAGTTGGGAGACCGGGTTTTAGGATAGGTAACCGTACTATCAAGAGGGGCTCTCAAGTGAGATTTAGCGTATTGGTCGTAGAGAGCTCAAACATTTGCATCATTGACATCATCTTTATTGGTTCTTATTTGTCTCTTATCGTGGTGTGGTCTTGGTGCTTGTCGTGCTTTTCATGACAAGGCCAAGCTCATCGAAAACGGTTTTCATATGCGTCTTTCATTGCGTTTTCGATATTAGAAATATTATCGGTTTTTCCTTGAGAAATTATCCACACATACATGTGTTGAGAATTTATCTCTTAATTGTTTTAAATATTTCCGAGGGTAGCTACTATCATCCTCTTTCCAACAAAATTTGTTTCACCTCTTTCGGACTTCATTTGCAAAAGATATGATGGTTCCGGTTTGTAAGAGAGAGGTTTAACCTTTACTCATTTGTTATTATAATATCTTGTTGGACTATGATGTTTCTATGCATAATCTTTTAGTGCTCATTGTGATAATTCCAACGAGCCCAAGATCGTCGAAAACGGAGTCCGGATGCAAAAGATATTGCAATTTTAGTTTCACCGGTTTGGCTAGGCCGGAGCCTCTCTGTTTGCATGGCCGGCCAGGCCGGCCTCCCTCCTCCGGCTGCCCGAAAATTGGCCTAACGGCCATATTTTTGGCTCCCTTTTAAGGGGTCTTCTTCCCCAAATGAAAGACACCTTTTGGCAACCACTTGAGCTATTTTTCCCTCCATTGTTGACCCTCTTGAGCTTGGATATCTCTCAATCCCTCCAATAGTTCTTGCTAGTTTTTGAGGGAAAAGAGAGAGGAGGTCTAGATCCGTGTTTCCAGCGATCGATTTCTCCTCTAAGTGAGGGAACCCTTTGGATCTAGATCTTTGGAGTTTCTTAGTGTTTCTCCTTTGTTCTTCCTCTCAAATCCCTCCCTAGCATTAGTTGTTTTGGTTGGATTCGGGAGAGAAGTACTTGACCACTTAGTGTGTTCTTGCCATTGCATCGGTTTGAGTTCTCCACGGTCATATGTGGAAGTTGAAGTTGAGAAGCTTGTTACTCTTGGGTGCTTGGGTGCCATAGAGCTTGTTCCTCTAGGACACGTTGGTACCCTAGATGGTCGTTGATATCTCGGAGTTTTGGTGGCTCTCGGGATTTGTTGGGAGCCTCCAATTAGGTTGTGGAGTGTGGCTCAACCTGGTTCATCTCGGAGTCTTGGTGGCTCGTGGGATTTGTTGGGAGCCTCTGTCGTGGGGTTGTCACGGCAAGTCCTTCCTTTGGGAAGGTGAGTTCTGGGGCCATTGATGCACGAAGTACGTAAGAGAGATTAATCTCGCCTAGGGACACGGATTTACCCAGGTTCGGCCCCTCTTGATTAGAGGTAAAGACCTACTTCCTGCTTCTCTTTATTGCTCTAGATCTGATATCGATTACAGGGTTCCGGCTCCTCTCTAGGGAGTCGGCGATTTGGTATCTCTCTTAAGGCTTATCGATCTAAGGTCCAGGACCCCGCTTATAAAGGCTACCGGGTCCCTGGACTTACAGGTTACACCGAGTCATACTAGAACACGGAGTCCTACTCTACGTCTTGGCCTTCCAAGTTAGGGCTCCGGGTTGTACTTGGACTCCTTGCTGATGAGTCCCTTCTCCATCATGGGCCTTGGTCGGCTTGTCTCCAGCCCACCCATGTGACTTGATGCTTGACTCGGCTTTGTCCTTCTTGGTCTTGGCGGGTCTACTTTTCGGGTCCATGGGCCTACCTATAAAGTATCCCCCCATCAGTAGCCCCCGAATTTATCTTGGGCGCAGCTTTGCGGCTTCCTCTGACTCCTTGGGTCGACTTCTTGGTTCGACTCCTTCAATCTAAGTCATCAACTCAGAAGTCGCCTGCTGCTAGCTCCAATTCCTGCGTAAAAACACATCACACATATAAAATGAGTCCATTCTCATCCTTTGTTCAAGCCACCACCCTTGCCGTTGCACTAGCAGGCCGAGTTTGTTATGACTCTTGTGAACAAGGACTAAATAACTTGACTCTCACTGTCACAGGACTCGCCATTCTGAGACAAGCTGGCTCCTTCCACTTCTGTGACTAGTTTTTCTCTATTATGATTTCTTATCTGGCTTTTAGCCGCTGAGTCGTTATCACCGAATCGTTATCCACAGTTTACTGTGTACTGCCACTGTAACTTCTCTAGGGTTTTTACCCCTTTATAAATTGTGAAGGGTTTGGTCTCAAACCTCACTTGCCCCTTCAGCTCGAATCTCCCCTTTCTCTTTGCGCTCACATCTTCCCGCGCTCAACACACACCGCCCGCTCGCCATGGCTCCCAAGCGCGCAAAGGCTGCTCCCAAGGCCAAGGCTCCCTCATCAAGCAGGACAGTAGACATCGCCGCCGCGGCCGCCGCCGCCGCCAAACCTTCATCGAGGCGATCGATTTCCGCGGATTGGGGTGGATCCACGGTTACTTCCGAGCAACTGAAGACGCACCGGTCGACCGGCCTAATTCCGTCCAATGTGAAGGCTCGGGCCCCAGGGGATGAAATAGTGCCCGCTCCCGCGAAGGACGAGGTGGTGATCTTCACCGAGCATCTGTTCCGCGGGTTCACTCCCCCTGGTAATCTTTTCTTCCGCCAACTCCTTGAACTCTATCAGCTACGGATTCATGACTTGGCCCCCAATTCCATCCTTACTTTATCCAATTTCGTCACTTTGTGTGAGGATTACCTCCAAATCAAGCCCGATCTTAACCTCTGGCTCGAACTTTTCTACTGCAACCCTCAGCCCGAAACTTCTGGGGGCCCTCTCCTCCAATGCGGCGCCGTCGCTCTTCAACGGCGCCTCCACTCTGTCTTTCCAAAGCCAGTTTTTCCTAACCGCATCAAAGATTGGCAGAAAACTTTCTTCTACTGCAAGGATACCTCCCCTGCAGGTGAACCCAAACTTCCTCTGTTCTCTGAGGACCGCCTCAGGGCGACTCCCCTTATGAAGGCTAGGTGCTCAGAGGCCGCCCGGCCAAGAGTCGAGTCTTTGATCACTCGGATCCGGGCCCTCCTATCCCACAATCTGGAGAACATGGACCTAGTCCGCTGCTGGACAACTTGGAGGATCCAGCCCCTGAGTCCTAGGACTCGGCTCATTTGCTCATACACTCGATGTGCGGGTGATGACCTCCGGGTGACAGAGCAGCTATCCGATGGTCCTGAGCTCGGTCGGCTCATCAAAAAGCTGACTGGGCAGCCCGTGAAGGACCAGGCACACTTTGGGCTCCAGCCCTTCTGCTCCACCAACCCAGCTCCTGATGTAAGCTTTAAACCTTACCTCATTTCTAACTCGCTCTTGCTTGTATTGCTCACTGAATCATTTTCTCTGACTTTCCTTGCAGCTCACCGACTCCTTCTGGAAGCCGGCCTCTGGAGTTGGTACTGAGAATAAAACTGAAGCTGAGGCTGAGGCTGAAGCTGAGGTTGAGGAGGAAACTCCTGTCACAGAGCGAACTGCTGTGGCAGAAGACACTGAAGATGATGACGAGGAGTCCTCCCAGGAGGCTCCCGCTGAAGATGATGTTGATGATGAGGAGTCCTCGTGTCGGGGGTATGAACCCCGGATACCTCTAAGAGGACCATTCCTTCAAGAACTGCAAGGGCCGGCTACAGCGTGCCGCCTGAAGCCCGCCGGATGAAACAAGCCGCTTCGCCTACCCGGAGGCGGACGGCCGGCTAGAGCAGCCGGCCTCTACCAACCGACCAGTCCGTACTGGTAGGCCCGGATCGTCCAGCTCCTGTCGGGCGTTACAGCTACGGTGTAATGATGAGATAGTACCAGCCGGCTCCAGAGTAGTGATGTCATAGGGGTAATTATGTAATCTCCTTGTAACCCGAAACCCTAGCCGCTGCCTATATAAGGCGTGCATGGGCCTCCTGCGCGAGGCACGCTCAACACGTTAGTCAGACACACAAGCACGGATACGTAGATCATCGTCCACCTCTAGTCGGCTGGACACTTCTAGCCGGCTCCACCACCAAACAGCTCCAGGAGCAATCTTGTAGCTCGACTTGAGATCAATCAATAGAAACAAGAAGAGCAGGACGTAGGGGTTTTACCTCCACAAGGAGGGCCCCGAACCTGGGTAATTGACGTGTGTTTGCATGTTGGTTGCCCAATCCCGCGCGAGCATCCGTTCGTCGCCTGCCCCATACTCTTTTCCATCCTTGATGGATATGCCGTGCTACCCACCACGACATTTGGCGCCCACCACGACAGACGACGCGAGGACAGGGATCGCGATGATCGTCAACGCGAAGAAGAAAGGAGGGAACGCCTTCCGGCTCCGCCTCCAAGAGGTCCAGACGGCTACCAGGATCCGGATGCCGCCTACATCGTATTCGTCAGCGAGCGCGACGACAAGCGAAGCCGGCGCGAACGATTCAAGGAAGTAAACGCGGTGGTTCCACCCGTCCCCCAGTACCTCAACTGGTCGCAGGAGCCGATCACGTGGGATCGCCGCGACCACCCGGAACTGATGCCCAACCCAGGCGGCTATGCTCTGGTCCTAGATCCCATGATCATCTCCCCCACCAAGCGCGCTTGCACCTTCTCGCGCGTCCTCATCGACGGAGGCAGCAGCATCAACATCCTCTACCGCGACACGCTGGAGAAGCTTGGCGTCTCCGAGTCCAGCTTGACGCCGAGCCGGACGGTCTTCCACGGCATCGTGCCGGGGCGAGCCGGTTCGTCCATGGGACTCATCCGGCTAGACGTCCTATTCGGCACCAAGAACAACCACCGCCGCGAGACCATCTCCTTTGAGGTGGTCAACCACTCCAGCGCCTACCACGCCATCCTCGGGCGGCCGACGCTCGCCAAGTTCATGGCGGTACCCCACTACGCCTACCTCAAGATGAAGCTACCAGGCCCACGCGGGATCATCACCGTCGCCGGAGACTATAAACGCTCCATCGAATGCGCCTCCGACAGCGCGAAGGTGGCTGAGACCATGGTCTGCAATGAGGAGATGAAGCAATTCAAGCGTAAGGCTAGCGAGGAAAAGCTGGAGATCCCCGAGTCGGCCAAGCCGGCTGGCGAGTCGAACTTTCAGGCGGCCCGGGACACGAAGAAGATCTACTTCGACGACAGCGACAAGTCCAAGTTCGTCTCCGTGGGGGCGAGCCTGGACCCCAAATAGGAAAGCGCGCTCGTCGAGTTCCTCCGTGAGAACCGGGACATCTTCGCGTGGTCCCCCAAGGACATGCCTGGTGTGCCGAGGGAACTTGCCGAGCACTCTCTTCACGTCCGGCCAGATGCCAAGCCGGTAAAACAATCCCTGCGACGTTTCGCGGAAGGAAGAAGACAGCTCATAGGAGAAGAAATAGCCCGGCTACTCGCGGCCGGGTTCATCAAAGAAGTGCAACACACGGAATGGCTAGCCAATCCGGTGATGGTGGAAAAGAAGAACAAGAAATGGCGGATGTGTATCGACTACACCCACCTCAACAAGGCTTGCCCTAAAGACCCCTTTGCATTGCCGCGCATCGACCAAGTGATCGACTCCACAGCCGGCTGCGACCTCCTCTCCCTCCTCGACGCCTACTCCGGCTACCACCAAATTCCGCTGAACCCGGACGACCAGCTCAAGACCGCCTTCATCACCCCTTACGGCCCGTACTGCTACACCACCATGCCGTTCGGCCTGAAGAACGCGGGAGCAACATACCAGCGCTGCATGCAGAAATGCCTGCACGACCAAATCGGTCGCAACGCGCACGCCTACGTCGACGACGTCGTCATCAAGACCAAGGAGAAGCACACCCTCCTCCTCGACCTCAAAGAAACCTTCGACAACCTCCGCCGCTTCCAGATGAAGCTCAACCCGGAGAAATGCGTGTTCGGCGTTCCAGCCGGACAGCTACTCGGCTACCTTGTGTCGGCACGAGGGATCGAGGCCAACCCGGAAAAAATCGCCGCCATCGACAACATGCGACAGCCGAGAAGCGTCAAAGACATCCAGAAGTTCGCCGGGTGCCTAGCTTCCCTCAGCCGTTTCATCAGCCGGCTCGGGGAAAAGGCTCTCCCGCTCTACCACTTACTGAAGAAAACGGACAAGTTCGTCTGGAGCGACGCGGCCGACGCCGCCTTCAAGGAACTCAAGCGGGCAATGACCACCACCCCAGTCTTAGCACCGCCGACTCCAAAGGAGCCCATGCTCATGTACATCGCCGCCTCCAATCGAGTCGTCAGCGTGGTCCTAGTGGTGGAACGAGACGAACCCGGCAAGCAGCGGCCGGTTCAGCGGCCAGTCTACTACCCTCAGTGAGGTGCTCTCACAGTCAAAGCAAAACTACCCGCATTACCAGAAGCTCGTCTACGGCGTGTACATGGCAACGAAGAAGCTGAAGCATTACTTTCAAGAGCACCCTATCAAAGTGATAAGCGACGCGCCGCTTGCCGAGATCATAGGCAACAAGGACGCAACCGGCAGAGTTGCGAAATGGGCGATCAACTTGACGGCGCACGGAGTCGAGTACGACAAGAGAACAGCAATCAAGTCGCAGGAGCTGGCGGACTTTCTCGCCGACTGGACGGAGACGGACCACGTACCGCCACCACCCAACTCCGGCGAGCATTGGCTCATGCACTTCGACGGCTCCAAAAACTACTGGGGACTCGGCGCTGGAGTCGTCCTCACCTCGCCCAAGGGGGGCCGACTCGAATATGTGCTCCAGATCCACTTCACGGCGTCCAACAACGTAGCCGAGTACGAAGCTCTCGCACACGGCCTCAAGCTCGCCAAGGCTATGAACATCAAGCGAATCCTCTGCTACGGCGACTCCGACTTGGTGGTCCAGCAGACCACTGGTCATTGGGACGCCAAGGACCCCAACATGGCCGCCTACCGCTTCTTCGTCCAGCAGCTCGCGGGATACTTCGAGGGATGCGAATTCCATCACATCCACCGCTCCAACAACGAGGCGGCCGACACCCTGGCGAACATTGGCTCTCTTCGCAAGGAAATCCCACCCGGCGTCGCCCTCGAGAAGCTCTACAAACCATCCATCACGCCGTGTCCCGGCTCCGATTCTATCCGGATGCCACCTGACACGGAGTCGGCTGAGCCGGCTCCAGGCGAGACGGAGCCTGTCGAGGTCCTCGTCATCGAAGCGGCTCCGCCATGGACCCAACCCTTCCTCGCCTACCTCGCCAACAACGAGCTCCCGGCGGACGAGCTCATCGCCAGGCAAATCAACGCCGGGCAAGTGCTTACACCATCATCAACAACGAGCTATACAAGCGCAGCGTATCCGGAATGTTCCAACGCTGCGTGAGCCAAGAAGAAGGAAGCCGAATCCTCAAGGAGATCCACCAAGGCGAATGCGGCCATCACGCATCCTCAAGGGCAATTGTGGCCAAGGCATTCAGGCACGGGTTCTACTGGCCGACTGCGCTGGCGGACGCGAACCAATTGGTCCGACTCTGCAACGGCTGCCAAAGATTTGCAACGCAGAAGCACACGCCGGCTTCGGCACTCAAGACAATTCCCATCACCTGGCCGTTTGCCGTCTGGGGGCTCGACATGGTTGGACCACTGAGGAGATCCAGTGGAGGCATGACACACCTGCTGGTAGCGGTCGACAAGTTCACGAAATGGATCGAAGCCAAGCCGATCAAGAAGCTGGATGGACCAACAGCGGTCAAGTTCTTCAAAAGTATCATCTACCGCTTCGGCTACCCTAACAGCATCATCACGGACAACGGGACAAACTTCGTCAAGGGAGAATTCGCCAAGTTCTGCGGCAGGACCGGCATCCGGCTCGACGTGGCCTCCGTCGCACACCCGCAGTCGAACGGGCAAGTCGAACGAGCAAACGGCCTCATTCTAGCCGGCATCAAACCTCGGCTGCTCGAACCACTTGAGCGGGCAGCCGGCGCGTGGGAAGAAGAGCTACCTTCCGTCCTCTGGAGCCTAAGGACGACGCCGAATCGCTCAACCGGCTTCACCCCTTCTTCCTCGTCCACGGAGCTGAAGCCGTCATGCCAACGGACATCGAGCACGACGCACCCCGGATCGTGCTGTACACGGAAGCGCAAGCTAAGCAAGCCTACGAAGACGGCATGGACCTGCTCGAGGAAGCACGCCAACTTGCCGAATCAAGGTCGGCGATGTACCAGCAGCAGCTACGCAACTACCACAGTCGGCGCATCAAGAATGTCCGCTTTCGTGAAGGCGACCTCGTGCTCCGGCTCATCCAAGACACCAAAAACATGCACAAGTTGTCATCGCCGTGGGAAGGACCATTCATCGTCAGCAAAGCGCTCATCAATGATGCCTACTACCTCATCGACGCCCGCGAGCACAAGAAGGACACGATGGACAAGGAAGGCGATGAAACGGAAAGGCCATGGAACGCGGCACTCTTGCGTCGGTTCTACACTTGAGAAAGAACAATGTATGTATCACCTATGCTATCAGTAAAAGAAACGAAGATGATGAACACATGAGCAGTTTTTTGCAACTTTTTTCTGCATTTTCTATCCGGCTTTTCCGGCAGCCGGCAAGATTGCCTTTAGCGGCCGTGTAGCGTGACTAACCCCTAAACGGCTAACTCTTCGAATCCGGTTAAAGCCGGCAAGAGAACAAGCTGGAGGGGGCCAGTAACGTGAAAAACGCGTAAGGGAAGTATTGCCGGCTGAAATAACGTTCTTCTGCAACACTCGGCCCAAGCCGGCAGTCGGCAACCGCTTCTCTGAATACGGATGATTAACTACACAAAGCTAAACGGCTTAACTCTTCGGATCCGGTTAAGGCCGGCAAGAGAATAAGCTGGAGGCGGAATGTATGCGAAAAGACGTAAGAAGTAGAAGTTGTTACCGGCTGAGAAAACTCTGGCCTAGCAAACCGACCCTAGCGTTGGAGTAGTGTGTATGATCCCGCTAGACGGTGAGTGCACACGAATGGCGCCGGGAAAGGCCACAGGCGAGTGTGAAATTGACATAAACACAGTAAAAGTATATTTCATGATCATGACAGCAAACTAATCGCTTCGACATTTCATTTCACACGCGGAAACGCCGCCAACCGGCTTCGAGATCCCAAGCCGGACACAGGCACGACAAACAGGAAATGGAAATTGCACACAAAGTAAACAAACTCAGGAACAGAGCAAGTACCATTAAACATAAAGGGCGAAACATTACAGATGAAGGCTAAACAACAAGGCAAAAGAGGGAGGTCCACAGGCGGATCCTCCCCGCACAACTACAAGGTTAGCCGGCAGAGCTCCCTAGGCGGCAGCCTTCGCCTTCCCGGATCGCCGATCTCTTGCCGGCCCAGTGCTTGATGCAGAGGGTGCCGTCGAACACCTTCACGAAGAGACGCCTTTGTCACGTCGGAGGCGGAAGCAGAGGATGAAGCCGGCTTCGAGCTCGTAGAAGTCGGCGAACTCGTCCCAGCCCATGACGAACTCCACCCGGTTGACGACAGCATTGCCAACCTCCTGGGAGGAGAACCGGACGGTTACATCCCAGGGACCCTGGGAGGCACCCTCGCGGAAAAGCTTGAACCTTGAAGTGGCCAGGGCCCGCAAAGTGCCTCGGCCAAGGCGTCGGGAAGCCTCTGCACTGGCCCAGTA